>JABUQX010108215.1:60000-65673 GCA_015478945.1 Trachelipus rathkii | reverse complement strand
CTATAGATTGCATTTTCTCATGCCAAAGAGAAGTAAAAGTATCAACATTAGTTGTCGTCAGCAAGCTGCTATACATTCTATTATAAGGTTTTCCCCATACTTCAGTGTAAATTTTATAAAACAAACCATAGGCTAGATGTATTAATTCGTCAAGTATGTCGACATTGTCAAGATGCATTAATATTTCTTCTTTTATTTTTAACAAGGTTGTAATATTCTCATGCGAATGTAAACAGAACCCTATTCTTGTACGTATGAATGTGTTAGCTGAGTAAGGTTTTCAGTAATTACGTACATCAATACTTTTAACACTATCGCAATATGCAGGGAAGCAACATCTATTCTATAATACCCCTCTCGCCTCGTTTCTAATGGATATTATCACTATGACTCGATGGATCAGATATCACATACTCAGCCTTTACCCATTCTTCCACGGTGTCAATAATACGGAGGAATTCTTCAACAGAAATGAACAAAGGTGTATCATGTACACCTATCGTAGGAATACAGGCTATGTAACGATCACCATTAGGTTTACGAATAAATAAAAAAGATACAGCTTCGGGAATAACAAAGGTCCTCGTAAATATGTCGTTAACAAGTTTGGGAGTGTGAAAAGAAGCCATGGTGTTAGCTCAGTTGGAAATATCGTACTGAAGAAACTTTGTATATAAAACAGTCTCAAATCTATAGATAATATATTTTCAACCAATCATAAGAAAGTAAACAAGATTACAACATAACCGCATTATCAACTCAGAAAGTCCATATAATCACGCCTTACACCGACAGCGATAAACATGTTTACAGAAGGATTAGGCATATACAAACTAAACTGATAATATATGTATACAAAGGAGGTCTATATTCATAAATTAACAATGTAGAAAAATGATCTTTGACAAAACAAAACAAAACACTATATTAAAACTGAAACAAACAAATAATAATTTTATAATAATAATAATAATAATAAAAATATAATAATTAAAATACATAATAATAATAATAATAATAATAATAATAATAATAACAACCCCGTGAATTATATACTATATATATATATAATATATATATATATATATATATATATATATATAATATATATATATATATATATATATATATATATATATATATATATATAATATATATGTATATATATATATATATATATTTGAATGTTCCTTACATGAATGTTGGCTTACGAGACATCATTAAGATTTAATCGGTCCAAGTCCTTACACAAATGCCAGTTATCTTCGTTATTAGATATAATATACTTTTTCAATTCCTCAACTCCATCCCAGAGTACATACGATGCAAGTTCTCTCCCTGACACTACCATATGTTTTGGGTCAGGATCATTCACGTAAAGGGATTCTTCAAGCTGACGAATAAATGTATGAACATCTATCGAAGCTAAGAACTGATTAATTATATTTTCCGAATCTTTAAGTAACAGTTTTTTAAATGTATAATATGCCTCGTATAAAATATAATGGGCTGCAGTAACATAATCGGTTAACAATTCTGTTTTACGCAACTGTTTTAAAATTTTCTCTCGAACTCGACCCCATATATTTTATCTGGGATGTGCCTCTAATATAGAAACCATATATTGTGGGGTTAAATAATCCTGTATCTTCGCGTCTCTGCCATATTCTAATATCCATAATATTCGTATCTAGATATTTAGAGAAGGTTAAAGTAAGTTTCTTATCATCATGATTTCCACCCCCACTGATAACTATTTCCCAACGATTTAATACACAGTGTGACTTAAAGTGTTCATTCACCCATTCTTCAGCATGTTGGCATACACAAAGTAATTCGTCGGAACTCATAAAAACACGTCTGTTATATTCATATTGGTCACTACATCTGAAGTAGGTAAAACCGTCTGGCTTTCTTGTATATAAGAAGGATACATCACTTTTCGGAATATTGATTTCCCAATGCACAATGTCACGTATAGAGGTGTATTTATCAAGACGAATCATTCTAACGGTAGGAATATACATCATAGGGAAATAAGAACACTTTTAAGACAGAGCACAACCTTCTACCACGTTCAAATCTAAAACGAATATGACGATGAAATAAGTTTCGAGAGAAAGAATAATGTAATATTACTGGAACAAACACAAGTCTAAGAGATAAGGGATATTTCAACCAATCACAGAAAGGTATAGGATAGTTCAGCCAATCACAGAGTAGGGCAAATATAGATAACGGATATATCCAACATGAAAACAGCATCCAAAGTCTACCATATATATATAATATATTATATAATATATATTAATATATATATATATATATAATATACTTATTATATATATATATAATATATATAATATATATGGGTAAACATGTACATTAGGATAGACCCTACACACCACACACGAATTTTGATGCCTGGCAATTTGATTGCCTTAGGCTTTTGACCAAAGCTGGCAATCAAATGAGCATCAAAATATCGTGGTGTGTGTGTGTTGTTTGTGTGTGGTGTGTGTGTTGTGTGTGTGTGTGTGTGTGCTCGTTTGCTACTATATGGGGACCGAAACGTAGATACACACCTGCATGAGCAGGACCAGCCATCACCTACCGGGACCGAAAGCCGGTCCCGGTGAATAAAAGTTTGTTTAATTTAGTATATTTTGATGTTTCATATGATAATCCGTTGAAAAAATGGTAGGTCCTGGTTATTGATAATTATGTATTTTAAACACAATTTTTGTGTGAGTTTTTGTGTATAATATCCTTTTGAGTTTTTCATCTTGATATTCCTGGGTCTATGGGGAGATTGTAGGGGTTATCGATAGTTTTTGAATATCGATGCTGTATTTAAATGAAATCGAAAGAGTAACCATCTTAGTGGCTTAAGTATATATATATATATATATATATATAGCCAGCTTTTCGATTATCCGTCATATGTATCTATAAAATATATATATATATATATATATATATATATATACTATATATATATATATATATATCTATATAATTTATATATATTATTACTTTTTAATCATATCGAATAATCGAAGACATCGTTTATATCATCTTTTTTGGAACTAAGTTAGTAAACCAATAAAAAAAAAAAAAAAAAAAAAAAAAAAAAAAAAAAAAAAAAAAAAAAAAAAAAAAAAAAAAAAAAAAAAAAAAAAAAAAATATAAATTTTGTTTTTCATCGATTATTGTCCTTAGTCATATATTCATATAAATGGATTCCTTTCTTGATATAAAAATATAATATTTGAAAACACTTAAATGTAGAACATATTCAGTCATAAAGATTTCTTCTTAATTTTAATACTATTATATTTTTTCGAGCGTAAAAAGGCTTCAGAATTTGGTAAGATGACGTAGCTTGCCCTATCAATGGTGAAAATATATGAAATCATCATCAAATTCAAACTTTTTTTTTTGTTTAAATTGCTATTTTTGTGACTTTCATGTTATCAATAAATAATTTCTTTTGAATTTATTAAAGTTTCAAAAATATCGGCAAATTTGGTGACAATTTTCTCTCATGCCTAGACTTGATTCTCATAAAAACGGACATCCTTAGGCCTATTGAGCAGGGAATTTAATATTTTTTTATGTTAAGGAAATAACATTTAATATGTTGCCTGTTGTTATCAATCAAAATTTTATTAAATTCCCTGCCAAGCCTCGATTTCAAATCCCCTTATAAAGATAGTTTTTGCCAGCTTATTACTTTCATAAAGCAAATATGTTGACAATTTTGGCAGCAAAATTAGCAACTTTTTTACAAAATGAAGCTCCATATTAATTGTTTTTATGATAGTTTTTGAGTATATCTAATTTATTTGCTAATATCTTTTCTTTATATATATATATTATATATTATATATTATATATATATATTTATACTATATATATATACTTATTATATATAATATATATATATCTTTATGTTATATGTATAATATATTATATATTATAGTATATTATATATATACCAGAGGGGTGTCACACTCGATTTTTATGAAAATTGCAGATAAACTCTAAGAAAAAAATAATAATGAATAGTGAAACAAAAAATCCTTTCTCTTTTTTAGGAAAAAAAGCATATGCCGTTTCCAGACAAACTGAGTCTAAAAACTTCCACTAGATTACTATACTATACTACTCCGATCACCGCCTATTATATATAACTAACTGGCTCGTATATATAGTTATATATATAGACTATCAATCCGAAGGTTGCCTACTATATCTACACCGGTAGACGCCATACATATCATATATACTATATTATATATCATATAACCCTCAAGCTCTTAACGATACTTTATAGTATATAAGTAAACTATTACCAATTATTACTAAGTAGCTACATCCCGTTACTAACGAACTCAGCGGCCACAATTTAACAATTGGCAGATAGCATACAGCAATAACGCTACACATAATATCTCGCTCTAACTGTATATGAGTTTATCCGCGTCTAATCAATAAGTCCTCGCCAAGAATGGCAGGTTACCCAGCAATATTGTGTATGTATACCACATAAATTTTTTGTTTTTGCTTTAAAAATTTGTTTTTTAAAATTATTTGCTCGAAATTGAAAAAAAAAAAAGGCCCACTGTTTGCAAAGGGCCCATGTGTCATGACAAAAGGGCCCCACCCTTTTAACTCTTGCTAGAGTTAATTTTTTGGTATTTTTAGGTTATTATCTTGTTATTTAAGGTTTTTGTGACTAAATAGGTAGAATTTTTTTTTTTTTTTTTTTTTTAATTTAAATAAAATAATAAAATAAAAAGTTAAATTCTTCAAATTTTTTTCAAAAATCATCCCATTTGGGTCAACCCTCATACCCAGCAAAAAATTCCTGGAAGGATTCGTAATGGTTTCCTAGCTGGACTTTTCCGTTTACCATTAGGAAAATTCCTGATGGGAACAGCAGGGAATTTGAGGCCCTTGAATACTGTTATTAAGATAGGAATTTTTGAAATGCCCAAAAGAGATTTTCTATGGGAATTTCCAATATGTCATACCTAAAGGATTATTATGGATCATTTACGGATTTACAGGAATCCACACGAATTCCTGTAGGAAAAGTATGGCGGATTCAATCTAGAAACTTGCTGATTCCTGAAGGAATTGTCCGACAGATTTTCATAAGGTAGCCCAAAGGATTAACCAAAATCCTACCGGTAACATATAGGAAAGAGCGATATTCCCATAGGATACCTGCTGGATAGGAAGCATGGAAAAAGATGGTTCCCAATGGAAATATATATATATTATATAATTATTATATATATTATTATATATATATATATATATAATATATATATATATATATATATAAAACATAGATGATATATTGTATATATATAGTTAATAATATAGATATAGAGAGAGAGAAGAGAGAGAGAGAGAGAGAGAGAGAGGTAATACAATACTAGTAATATTTTAAATACATTTAATGAAGTATTTGCAGAGATTACAAAATAATATATTACATTGAAAAGTTCAACTTAATAATAATTAAAATTTTTACAAAATAATCTAGGAATATGAATCTCTAAAAATAATTAAAAATATACTATAAGCAATAAATAGTAAAATTGTAGACAAATATACTAATAATAGTAATGGGAGCTTACGCAATAATAATAAAAAATC
>JABUQX010108215.1:47500-50000 GCA_015478945.1 Trachelipus rathkii | reverse complement strand
TTAACACTGCACCGCCAGACTTTTCAACGGCGAAAGGGGAAGATCATACTTATAATTGTTTTTTCACAAAGAATAGCAAAGATGTTGCCCTTGGCTCAGACTAAATTTCATGCATAATTCTACGTTATATTCACTCTTCTGCTGGATCTGTATAACAGAATCTGGATCGAATCCTTTTTTTTCATCTATTTGGACTGCAGCTTTTGTAATCTCTATTCCCAAACCTAGGAAAGATCCGAAGCTGGCGGACAACTAAAGACCAATTTCGCTGACCTATCATACTTGTAAATTAATGGAGAAAATGGTCTCAGGCCGCCGTCTCACTGTTCTGGAGAGTCGCCAGGCTTTTTCTAACTTCCAGTTTGGTTTCCGCAAAAAATCGTTCGACCGCAGATCCCTTGCCAAAATTGGACTATGACATTCGAGAAGCCTTCTCAACTGGTGGGGATAGTTTATGGTGTCTTTTTATAGCTTTGAAATAGCTTATGTCACAACGTGGATAACTGGATTTTCCTTCAACTCCACTGGCTCGGTTTCCGAGGACAGGTCCCTCTTTTTATTAAATGCCTTCTGTCAAATAGATCCATCTAGTTTCGGTGCTCTTCTGTTCTATCAAGCCACTTTACTCTGGATGAAGGTGTTCAGCAGGACAGTGTTCTAAGTGTAATACTATTTGCTCTCAGATTCAATGACATCGTTACTTCTATCCCAACGACGGTCAATTTCTCTCTCTATGTTGCTGACCTTGCGCTATATATTGCCGGTGCCAGGCTGCCATTTATTGAACGGAAACTTTAACTAGCCATTGAGAATATTTCACAATGGGGTTACTCCCATTTCTCACCCACAAAAACCTCGGCAGTACATTTTAGGAAAAAAGGAAATCGAAGAACCTGCCACCTTCCTCATGCGAGCTTAACCTTATATGGTTCGCCCAATTCCTGTAACTTCACACGTCAAATTTCTAGTACTCATTCTATATAACTACTTAACATACACACCGCACATCAAACGCCTGTAAACTACTTGTCATCACGTGCTTGACCTTTACGTCACCTCGCCTTAAAATCTTGGGGTGCTGATCGCAAGGCCCTTTTATGTCTTCACACGGCCCTAATCCGATTGAAGCTGGACTATGGCTGCGTAGTATATGGTCTGGCTTCCCCAACCCTACTATACCTGTTAGATCTCATAAAAAAACGAGGAGATTCGTATCTCCACTGAAACCTTCCGATAATCCCGGGTGAGCCTTGAAGCTGAATCCGCTGTGATAGCACTCTCTCTTCGAAAATAAACACATCATGTGCACAAGTTATTTTCGCTTTCAAACCCCCAATACCATCTGCTCTGACACCGATTCTGCCATTTGCAAACACAGTTTATAATATCCTTAACTTTCTCAACACCCGTTTGCAAAAGTTGCTGCCGTTCTCTTGTGATGAAGGGAATACACCTTGGGTATTCCCTGCTCCCACCATCTGCCTGGTCATGACCTCTCTCCAAATCTAGCCAAGCTGCCTTGTTAATGATATATATATATATATATAGTATAGATATATATATAATAGATATATATATATATATATATATATATATATATATATATTATATATATATATATATATATATATATATATATATATATATAGTGGCGTACTCTAATTTTTGTGGGCCCTCTGGGCGGCAATAGCAGCCCATGCTTAACGGGGCCCATGGTGTTTTCAGGAAAACATACAATAAGTATAAAGTATTAAAATCTGCACTATAACAAACTTGGTTTAAACCCTGGACTTGTAATGGGAAAAATATATATATATATATATATATATATATATATATATATATATATATATATATATATATATATATATATATATATATATATATATATATATATATATATATATATATATATATTATGCAGCTCATGCGATATGCATGGGGCAAGTTAAGGGGAGTCTCAACTCGAAATTTCAATGTCTATCAATCGTGAAAAGAGAACTTTTTATTTAAATGGGAACTATTATTCTATGTATTTCTGGTTATTTCGTTTCAATAGACTATATGGTTTGGAAATTATTGGGGGGGGAGGGGACAAGCTCTGAATTTTTACTACTTCAACTAAAAACCATATAAAAACTTTATTTTTTAAATTATTTCAATAATTTTTTCACGAAATTTCTAGAAAAAGGTGTGGTCAAAAAGATATAATCATTTGCCCTTGAAACTAAATAAAAATAAAGTTGGAAACATCTAGTTTTCAATTTCAATTTCAAATTTTTTTTTTTTTTTCAAGGTCATCACTTCAAACTTGTCTGACACCAACCCAAAATTATCAATCTAAGTAAAAAATCGTGAGAATCTTCACCTATATATATATAAAGATCCTGGAAATTTTCAACACAATAGACTATGTCGTTTTTTTTTAGCGAATTTTTTTGTCAGCTGATATGGCAAAAAAGTGAATTTTGAGAAAAACGCCTATAAAGATGTTGAATGA
>JABUQX010108215.1:40000-42500 GCA_015478945.1 Trachelipus rathkii | reverse complement strand
TACCTATCAATAATAAAATTAAGTAAATATAATAAAATAACTATAATAACAGAAATATTTATATTTTCTGATAAAAACGTCAAAATATTTAAGTTTAGATGAATTAATCAGTAACTATTTACATTAAATCATTATATATGATTAAAAACGTAAGTAAAACAGAGAAGTTTATTTGGTAAATCTTTTTCAATTTTGACATAAAGACAAAGAAAAAGCTAATGGTGGAACAAACAAATGCTAAAAATTAAAAAAAAAAAAAATCGATATACTTTGAGCTTTTAAATGTAAGGCAGAAATGTGAATATTAGGACGAGGTTAAATGATATTTCTTATTTTTTAGAACTAATGGTTAGATTAGCAGGAAAGGCATTTGAAACAATAAGAGGTTTAAGTAATTAGAAAATATCTGAAAAGGGCGGATAAACATTTCAAAAACATTTCGGAGTGGACAAAAGAATTGACAGATTCCAGTTACGAAGCGCTGTGATATAAGAAGAAGATGAGGAGACATGGAAAAATACATCTGAATGAGATAGGTCTTGTGGAAGGAAAATAAGAAGTGAAATGAGTTATCACATAGAGAAAGGCTTGTTTGGAGGAAAAACACACAAGCACCCACCTACACACACACACACACACACACACACAAACATCCTCACACACGCACACGCACACAAATGGTTTAGCATTTGTGAGACATAAGATATAAATTATGAGAAAGTGATGAGGGTTTTGCTAAAAATATTTACGTCTCGTTGTAACTCGGAGAGTAAAGAAAAAGTAAAATAGTGGTCGGTAAATTTTTGGTGGCTCATGCTCCATTGTTTTAAAATACGCGGCTCCTCATCTGGCTCACAACCCCTTTATTTCTTAGAAGAAAAAAAAACTTTTCCTGCTCACTGATTTAGCAAATATATTGAATAAAACTGAGGAATTAAGAGTGATAACCCTTAAGGACTTTGAAAATTAAAAAGAAAACCAGAAAAACAAATTACACAAACATAAATTTATCACACATTAAAACTGCGTGACTAAAACCAAACTAACCCCCCTTAAAAAAAAAAAAAAAAAAAAAAAAAAAAATTCTTCCTCACCTCTCCTATCCGGGCTCGTCAGATCCGCCAAACTGTCACTAACTTCTGAAAGATTCAGATCGGCAACCTCTTTAATTAATCCATCTGCTTTCAAGACTTCCGTAGAGAGAAATGAATACACTTGAGTTGGATTTGAGCCAGTGTCTAGCCATTTGGGCAGAGACATTAATGGGGTATAGGGTACATCGTACCCGAATTTTACTTTGTGGCCTGCAACAAGATGTTTTCAAATTAAAGATAAAAAAAAAAACAAACTCATTTATATATATATATATATATATATATATATATATATATATATATATATAGTATATATATATATATATATATATATATATATATATATATATATATATATATATATATATATATATATATATATATATATATATATATTATTATATATAGGCATAAAAGAATATATAAATTATATATATATATATTAAAAATTACATATTTATATATATACAAAAAAATATCTAAATATATAAAGATAAAAATACAAAAACAAACTCATTTTTGAATATATATATATATATATATATGGAAAACCTCGTGGCGTTGGAGAATGACTAGCCGACTCTCATGCGAGAGGACGCTGGTTCAATCCTCTGCGTAGCAGTCTGAGTTTTATCTTCCTGGGGCAAGAATTAAAACTCTACTGTGCACGTTGGTGGAGCTGGTTTGGGATAGCCAGCCTTAAAGTTCGATTTATAAAATTACCTGAGAAGGATAAAGCACGTTAAGTTGAGTTGAGTATATATATATATATATA
Source organism: Trachelipus rathkii (assembly GCA_015478945.1). Taxonomy (NCBI): domain Eukaryota; kingdom Metazoa; phylum Arthropoda; class Malacostraca; order Isopoda; family Trachelipodidae; genus Trachelipus; species Trachelipus rathkii. The sequence goes on along the minus strand of JABUQX010108215.1, from coordinate 40,631 downwards.
TATATATATATATATATATATATATATATATATATATATATATATATATATATATATATATATATATATATATATATATATATATATATATATATATATATATATATAAAATGGGCAACCTGGTAAGAGGGATGAACCCTACATTGGCGAGATATCACAGTGAGAGTCCGTCCCGGTCTTATGGCCGTTCATGGTGGATTTTTTTTTATTAGACGAGCTCTCACTCTAATGGTAGATATAGATTGGGATGGCAAGGTATGTTCTTCTACTTCTTCTGTTCCAGTGTATGTTGCTCAACCCACCCCAAACTGGGGAAAAGGAGGAGGAGGAGGAGGAGGAGGAGGAAGATTATCGCTTCCGTGATATATATATATAGTAGTATATATATATATATATATATATATATATATATATATATATATATATATATATAGCATATATATATATATATAAATATATATATATATATATATATATATATATATATATATATATATATATATATATATATATATATATATATATATATATATATATATATATATATATATATATATAAATATATATATATATATATATATATATATATATATATATATATATATATATATATATATATATATATATATAT
>JABUQX010108215.1:12500-35000 GCA_015478945.1 Trachelipus rathkii | reverse complement strand
TTAAACTTTTATCGTACTTTATCCCCTTCTCAGAGGGTAACAAGGGGGACTACAGGAAATCGAAACTTTAAGGCTGGCTATCCCAAGCCTGTCGCCACTAAGTGTTCGCAGCAGTGTGCTTCACTGTAGGCTTATGAAAATAAATAAGCTTAAGCTTTTATTTTCATTTTAAATTTGATATATGCACATAAAGTTTGCAGAGACGTCATATATATATATATATATATATATATATATATATATATATATATATATATATATATATATATATATATATATATATATATATATTATATATAACGCTACAAATATATATATATATATATATATATATATATATATATATATATATATATATATATATATATATATATATATATATATTATAATGCAAACATTCTGGATTTGTTATAATTTTGATGTCTTTATGGAGAAAATCTTAATTATACCCTCTGTACAGATTCATTATATTCATCAGTTGATGCCATGTTTGCAATATGTTGAAACAGAGATTAAAAAGAAAAAATTATTTCAGCAAACTATCACAAGCTACTACTACTACTACTACTACTACTACTACTACTACTACTACTACTACTACTACTACTACTACAAACATCACAAACTCCCTAATGCGTTCTTTCCTCATTTTATCAATTCTTCTCACACCTAACACACCCTTAAGATAGCCCATCTGAACACATTGTACCTTAGATCTATACTTCTTATTCCATACTATACATTAACAAAGGTAACAACATACCCTCATGCAAAACCTAGTTTTCCTTCTTCCCTCCTTATATGTAATTCCAAACAACTTTTTTTGAAAGGCCATCAGTGGCTTTAAGTACATTCAACCACGCCTCTTTTTTTCTTTTATCCACTTGCATTACCTCTTCAATCCACCACTCACTGTTAACATTCTTACTTTCTACTTTAGCATATCCATATACTTTTCTTGTCTCTTGCACTACTAATAAACGCTTCCTTCATTTGAGTTCAGATTTGTTCACTTTCATCTTGTTCACATTCAACTTTGTCCTTTTTACCTTGTTCACTTAACTTCTCTCTTACTTCTTCCCATTTCCTTCCTTCCTTGTCTCCTTCTCCATCCAAGCCCACACTAACTTAATCTTACGTAAAACAACATAATGATCCGATATCCACATCCCTAACCCCTCACTGATTTAACATCCATCACATACTTCAACATCCCCCTTTTCACCAACACAAAATCAACCATACTTTTCATTTCGATACCATCTCTAGCTACACCAACTCTATTATACTTATGAATCCTCTTGTGTTTGAAGAAAGTATTACTTACGTACATACCTCTCTCCTCACAAAAATCAATCACCTTCCTACCATTCTCATTTTTTCCCGTCACCCCAAAGTCATCTGTTATACCACCCCTTTTTGATCACCTATCCCACTATTTAGGTCACCCAACACAATCAATTTAAAGCTCTTATTCATCCCATCCAAAACATCATTCAGATTATCCCAGAAAATCGCACTCAACATCATCCTCAGATGGACCATATATCACCATATATACCTTGACCTTTTCAAACTTAATTTAACCATTAAAATTCTAGTACTCACATAAACAAAATCCACCATAGCTGTGCCACAGGTCATTTATCAGAATCGCAACTCCTCTTCCCTTCTCATTCCTATCCATACCAGCACACGCACAATTCACACCACACCATTCAGCTACACTGTATCCTTTCATCTTTGTTTCATTCACAGGGAGCAAATCAAATTTACCCTTTTTAAATATATCCATCACCTTTCTCCTCTTCTCATCATTTATTTCTCTGACATTCCATGTATCCATATGATTCATACATTTTCACCAAAAGATAAAAGGTCGCTGCAGCGATCACGACCTTCTCCGAGGCATGCATTAGCATTCTTGACAAGAGATAGTTGGCAGCCAACCTTAACTACTACTGTCCCATAAGTCGTTTCTCTACGACAGGCAGAACATACGCTGTGGGAATTTCTTCCCACACACAGGGATATAAGGTATTGTCTGGAAAGAAGAGTGTGTATATGAACGCAAAAGAGAAAGGCGAACCATTGGGCGCTGGAATGGCATGGGATATACCCTACAAACCAAAAGCCCAATGGAGGTGTTCACATCTCTTCGAATGCGCTGCTCTACCTTCGTCCATTTAGTTACCCCTTACGACACGCAAAACACACGGTATGAGTATTCTTGCATCCCTACATAGATATAAAAAATAACTACCTTAATTTAATTGAGATTATAGTTTTCTTTAAACTCTTTAAACCAGTGGAAATGAAAAGATGCCGTAACCCATCTCAATCGAAACTAAGTACACTTACTAAAAATACCACAAAACTGATCCCCCCCCCCCCAACAAACAACCCACTCTCAAAAATATAAAACTCTACTTTCTACGCGAGCAAACATTTGGCATCTGGCGAAGAAATTGATTAGAGCTTGCTTCTCCTTTTCGGTGGAGAGAAGAACATCAATCTGACTCACGATGATCAACGTGAAGGGAAGAAGAACCAAACGATCTATGCTTTCTACGAATTTTGAAGGTCTCCCCAAATAAAAGAGGTTCACACTTGATCACTGTATAAGAAAAGAGCATATTACTTTTACCAGGTAATTTAACCCTATACAGGTGTTTCCATGATGAACAGCAAATTATTAAGAGTATATAAATGGCAGTTTTTTTCAAACTAGTGTACAACCGGATGCGTGCGACTCTGTATGTAAATCAGACGCAACCAGTAGCGCAGCGTTATAACGACGCAAATTGGTGTTGTGCAGCAGGAAGTTATCACATCTTTTATGCATTCTAAACACTAAATATGATATGGTGTTCGCTTGTATCGCTTTGTAATGAAATGTTGTTGCTTTTTATACATAACACCGTCGACGATTATGTAACAATAAAACCGAATTCAAAAAGTGGTTATTCCAAAACTATATGGAAAACGGTACTGCTCCGCAGTGATCGTATATTTTCTACTGAATGCAAATGAACTTTGATGAAATGCGCTTCTTCTCAAAGCTCGTACCATTGCCTTATTCTACGATGATATTCGAGCAAGTAGAGTAGTACTATTATGGGCGGCAAGAAAATTTAAAATGTAATGGCGTTCCAAATATATAAGAAAACGAACATTACGGCTACGCGACTGTGTATCCATTTTACATGCAGGGAGTAAATATCTCTTCAACCAGAAGATGAAGAGAGTCGATTTGCTTCTGTAGGCGGGTTAATGCTAATCGTCTATTAATTTATTTCCATGCCCTTTCACAGTTGAAGATATTTCTTACGCGGAAGGCATGAAAATTGCAATCAATGGCATTGATGGTCTGAAAAACCCATGAAACAATTCTTCCTAAACCCGCATCTATGTAAACGTATGGCGTGTAATGATTAACAACCAGTTGATTGGGACTACTGTTTGACTTACAGGGTCCACTTCCTGGATAATATCTTCTAAATAAACATTCAACATTCACTACTGATGGAGAATTTTCTATGGGTTGCGTGATTGAATTTTTGTGATATAAATTGTATTTACAGCAATAGGAAAAAAATATCTATCTCAGACTTACCTAAACATGGGATAGACTGTGGTGATTTTTATTAATTGGCCACCAAGGTCTCCAAACTCAATCCTTACATTTTGATTTGTAATGATGGATGAAAACGTAAAAGAAAGTTAAAGTCAAGAGACGAATGGCTTCCATCATTATGATAATAATAATTCTCAAATAAAAGGTGTAACAGGACTATTATCTCAAGAGTTGCTTTAGGTTTTGTAAAAAGGTTTATGGAGGGTATAGTTCCCAGGGGATGGAGGAGAGCAGTAATAGTATCCTTATATAAGGGTAAGGGTGATAAGGGGAACTCCAGAAACTATAGGAAAATTAGTGTATTGAGTGTTGTAGGGAAGATATATGCTGGTATCTTGGTCGAAAGAGTATGTCGAGTGATTGAGGGACTGATTGGTGAAAAACAATGTGCATTTAGAAGTGGTAGAGGATAAAAAGTGATCAAATTTTTGCATTGAAACAAATTATGAAAAATGAGAGAAGAAGAATAAATTGTATTTAAGTTTTATGGATTTGCAACTGGGGTATGATAGGATTAATAGGGAAGTTGTATGCCAGGTGTTAATGATATATGGTGTTGGTGGTAGGCTTCTGAATGGATTCAAAAGAATGTATGACGACAGAGATGAGTGTGTAAGAATAAATGGAGTTAAAAGTGATTGACTTAATATTAATAGCAAAGTGAGGCAGAGATGTGTTATGTGTCCTTGGTTATTCCATTTGTATGTGGATGGAATTATGAAAGAATTAGAGGTAAGGGTGGCAGGGGAAGGTGTTAGAATGATGGAGAATGGAAGAGAGTGGAGGGTACCATACTTATTATAAGCGGATGATTTGGTTTTGTATGGCGAATCTGAAGAGGGTTTCAGAGGAAAGAAAGAAAGAAAGAAAGAAAGAAAAAGAAAGAAAGCAATTAGAAAAGTTAGAAGTTAATTCTTTAACAATACATGCATTCATAAAATTCCACAAAAATATGATTTTAAGTTTAAAAGTACAATATCCTTTAGAGCAGCTCCTGTGTAAATAAACAAAACTAAAAAAAAAAAAATAGAAATTTTTTCCTTAATATTGATAAAATATTACTTACCAAAAACAAGATCTCTATCGCCAACAAAATCATGCACAAATGAATGGCGCATTTCACAAATATCATTTACTGCTCCCCAAACATTATGTAAAAATTTGTCTGAAGATCCCATCATAAATATTCGGCAATCTGGAGGAGGGAAAAAAAAATAAACAAATAAAAGGGATATTTAAAATAAAAATGACAGAAAGGGATGTATAATTCGGTTGACGTAAATGAAAGATATAATGAAAAGTACGATGAAGAGAAAATTAATTTATTTATTTATTTATTTATTATTATTATTATTATTATTATTATTATTATTATTATTATTATTATTATTATTATTATTATTATTATTATTATTATTATTATTATTATTATTATTACTAATATTATTATTATTATTATTATTATTATTATTATTATTATTATTATTATTATTATTATTATTATTATTATTATTATTATTATTATCATTATTATTATTATTTACCTTTATAAAAGGGATTATAGATGTTAAATTTGCGGATGGCTCCTGCAAGAAATTCGACAGCCAACGGAGTCCCAAAAACCAAAGAGTCACTCCAGTGTTTGGTAAAAAAAGTTTCCGGAGAGTCTACAAAAATATTATTATTATTATTATTATTATTATTATTATTATTATTAAAAACGATGATCTTGCTGACGTGTGGTGATTTAAGTCGTTCAGCTTAACTGTGCTAGAAAAATACACATCTGCCTTTTGTAAACTTTACTGTGTAATAAAATAATAATGTGGTTTGTGATCAAATGTGAAATATTAATAATACTGATATATTTATCATTATAGATCAATAAAGTAGCCACATTTACCATCCGTAAACACACACTATTTCAAACAAAATAGAAAGGACTTAATTTGAATAAACCGCTCCCATCTCAAAATGTAGAACAGTCCAACTTCCTAAATAGACAGGAAGTCAAGCTGCTGCAAGATCCTTCAACACCCCCCCCCACGTCAACCATATATTCATCTGCTGTCTGTATCTCCTTGTGGAAGAAGTGACAAAAACAATTAAACAACACCTAGAAGAATTCGATTTTAAATGCGCCAATAAAGAAAAAAAAAGACCAACCCCTAAATCATCTATCAAAATCTTGCATTGGAGGCATAAAATACCTTCTCAATGAATTTTCTACTGAAACTCTTCACTTCTTTCGAGGTTAAGAGATCGGGGTGGCTTGTCCATGCCTCCACTACCACCTTCTCTTTAATTTCCTCTTCAAGTGCTCCCATTAACTCAAGAAATATGCATCTATTTTATTTATAATAGGCTCCACTACTATACACTCCTCTCTCGAATATTCCCCCTAAATACTTATTCTTAACAGGCACGAAAAACATCATTCAAATTATCCCAGAAAGTCATATTCTCCTCAACATCACCCTCAGATGTCACATATATGTGACAACCAAACATACCTTGCCCTTCTCAAACTTAAATTTAACCATTAAAACTATAGTTCTCACACAAACAAAATCCACCACATTGATGTCACAAATCACTTATCAGAGTCGCAACTCCTTCTCTCCCCCTCTTATTTCTCTCCACTCCGGAACACACAAATTTCATCCCACATAATTGTCTTCACAGCTTCCTTTTATCTATGTTTCAGTCAAAGCAAGAACATCAAATTTCCCTTTTCGAAATACATCCGTCACCTCTCTCCTCACAATTTATTCATCTAACAATCCATGCACTTGATGATTCATATATTTCGCCCTACCTATTATATGCGGATGATTTGGCTTTGTGTGGCGAATCTGAAGAGAGTTTGAGAGGATTGGTAGAGAGATTTAGCAGAGTGGGTAAAAGGAGGAGTTTGAAAGTAAACGTAGATAAGAGTAAGGTTATGGTTGTGAGTGAGGACAGTCCTCGGTGTGAAGTTATGTTAGATGGTGAGCAGCTGGAACAAGTGTTTGTTAGGATATATGTTGGATGAAAAGGGAACGGATGATGCAGAGTGTAGTAGGAAAGTTGTGAATGGCAGGAAGGTGGCTGGTGCAATTAAATCCTTAGTGGATGTAAGTAAAGGGACTAAGTCTTGAGTGCGCTAGGGTCTTACATGAGGGTATGCTGTTACCTGTGTTTAATCTATAGTAGTGAGACTATGGTCTGGAATAAGAGGTATAGATTTAAAGTACAATGTTTTCAGATGGGCAATCTTAGGGTTGTGTTAGGTGTGAAAAGAATTGATAAAAGGAGGAATGAACGTATTAGGGAGTTGTGTGGTGTGAAGAAAGGGGTAAATTAGAGAAAATAAATGAAAGTACGTTGAGATGGTTTGGTCATGTGGAAAGGATGGATGATAGTCGGTTGGTTAAGCGGTTTGGTAGAGGCGAGAAGAAAGGTATATAATAGGAGTGAATGGCGGGGTTTTGTGAGGGGTTATGGTTGTGGTCCACCTGGGTCAAAAGATAAACCCTACATTTACGAGGTGCCATAGTCCGGGTTAGTTGCGGTCCCGTGAAGCTCTAGGGTAGATTTTGTGACTGAGACGAGTTCTCACTAAAAGGTAAAATGGGGGCGGTAAGGCTGGGCTTTCTTTTCGACTTGCGTCATATTTTTCTACTATTTTTCTGTTTACAGTGCATGCTACGCACCTTACCCCCAGTCTTGTGGAGAGAAGGTGGTGATATATATATATATATATATATATATATATATATATATATATATATATATATATATATATATATATATATATATATATATATATATATATATATATATATATATATATATATATATATATATATGTAAGGGCGATTATTGTCCCGTAACTTTCCTGCAAGTAATCAAGTAAGAATGAATGTGAGAATTTATAGAGACGGTTTATATGAGGTTATTCGGAAGCCTTTGTTCATATATATTTTAGTTATCGAAATATTTAACAATTGATATGTTGCTAACTTATTTTATATCCTTCCAGTAATTAAATCATTGAATGAAATAATATTTAATTATAACAGTTTAAGATTCCATAGGGTGGCCATAATAGTTATTAAGTTGAAAGGCCAATATTTGTATGTTTTTGATGTATTGTCACTGTCCCTGAATGCCGTCCAAGCTTTTTCATAAAATCTCTGAGGTTAGTAATACCTTAATCTGACATTCTTTGTATGGAGCAATATTGAAATTAACGAAAGAATATTTAACTTTAATCTAAGTATGAAAGTTACAAGTAATGATTCATTTCAGTCTCAATTCGTTGTCGATATAGAAGATTGTATCTCAAGTATTTAAATATCAGAATTTATCAAAAACCCCTCCCCGATTCTTATAGGGTAAGTTAATATAAAAACAGTTAATTCATTGTAATGGAATTTAACCTAATAATAAATTATATTTAATCTAATGTTTAAATAAATTATTAAAATGAAATAATTCCCCAAGTAAACTGAATATTAATCATTTTTTGTTTTTGGTTTTTGAATTAGGAATTTTTGGGTTCATCGTTTTAAATTTTGGTCCTCTTTTTTTTTAAACTTGGTTTTGATCTTCGGATTTCAATCCTCAATCATTTTTGTGTTCGTATTTAAACCTTTGTTTAAATACTCGTATTAAATGTATGCTTGGTCTGATAAAATGGTACTTTGTCTCTGATAATTAAAAGTTAAGTATTTATGGAAATCTCTGAAAGTGTAAATGGTTGTTAGTGGGATTATACTGAAACTTGGATTATAGAATAATTAATAACCCTCCCGCTCTCGAACCAGCTCTGTGATTTATTCGTTTTTATTAAACGTAGTTATTTCTTTAATTCTTGTAACTGGAATGCTCCGTGATTTAGGAGTGCAAATAAGATTTATCCGAATTACTTATTAACCCTCTCTGTCTATCTTTTGTAGTAAAGACATTTCTTTAACCTGCTAAAAGTCTTAGTTATAAGGTTTATAATTCTGAAATCATTTAATTGTAGTAATTTCTAGATCTCGTGTTTAAGAGATCTATTCCGTAAGTCGTAGTATTTATTTGAATACATTGTAGTATTAAAATTCTTAATTGAACTCTGATTCCGTGGTTTGGATCTATGTATTGATTATCCTGATTTAGTGTTTATACACTCTTAATATTTAAAAGGAAACATTGTAATAAATTTTTGTATATTAACAGCCACGTGGTAATAGTGAGCTATCTAGTCAAATTTGCATTTTGTAATTAAAGACTAAAATTTTACACAGCTTTCAATTCTCCTCCAAATTAAAAACATATTAGTACATTCTAAAGTTAAGAGATCACTTAGAGTAACAATATCACGACATGCGTAATTGGTTGAACTGCCCACCAGAGTTCCTGTGATGATAGAACTCCCGTTTTGCAAAGCCTATAGTTTCTTTCAGTTTGTCAGATGATGTTGGATATTTCATATTGATGATACTCCCATCCAGTGGCGTAACTAATGAGGTCATAGGGCCCCCCCGCCAAAGTGGAAATAGCCCTTTGAAACCATACATATATATATTTATTTATATATATATATATATATATATATATATATATATATATATATATATATATATATATATATATATATATATATATATATATATATATATATATATATATATATATATATATATATATATGGCTTTTATGCTATTTATCAGATTAGTACTCTTTTTATTGGAGAAATTAGATATTTGCATAAAAAAGTAATGACATTTTTGGAAAGAGTATGTAAAAATGAGTATAAATGTTCTTTAAAAGGGGAAAAACATGTATTAAAGACTTTTAACTTTTTTGTACAAAAATTTAATCAAATTCTGAAAAACATCTTTTTACATTCTGCTTCCAAATGTATTATTACTATTTTTACTTAATATTTGGTTCTCCCCTCCAAAAAATAAGTATCAATCTAGTTAATTGATATATATATATATTATATATATATATATATATATATATATATATATATATATATATAAGAGTATATGAGTGAGATATATATATATATATATATATATATATATATATATATATATATATATATATATATATATATATATATATATAAGAAATTACAGAATAAGAATGTTAACTTGCAAAAAATTCGCGAATATCTGTTCTCGTCAAAATATTCGAAAGGATGAATGCTTTACAGTTTATCAAAACGGTCTTTGGCTCATTGCCATGAATTTATTAACCACTTCTTTCAGATCAAGAGTACGACATGTTTCATTTTCAATGCTTAATAAAGCCAATGTACTTAGCCTTGTTTGTGTCATATTGTTTCTTAAAAAAGTTTTTATTAACTTGAGCTTTGAAAACGACCTTTCAGCTGTTGCAGATGTTACTGGTAACGTCAAATACAACTGAACTGCTGTACACAAGTCTGGTAAGCTACTTGATAAGCAGCTGTTTTCTACGAATAAAAAGTTTACTAAATCTTTAATAGTTACCATATTTTTCCTTTTCACTTTGTAGTCATTAATGCTTTGAAGGTGATTAATTGTTCATAAATCGAAAGATAAATCTAAATCGTATTTTTCTACCAGTTTTGTAGCCTTTTCTTGCAACTTTTCATTTCGTAGCTCTGCTATTGCTGCATTAGCAAGAAATTAAAATAACTCATTAACATTGCTCATGCAAATGAAACGAGTAGTTATCTGCTCATTTAATATATCAAGAGATTTATTGAAAACCCATTCTAAAGGCTTTCAATGGGTCTTCAATTCTTTTATAAGATAAAAGCTCATAAAAATTTACCTTTTAATCTGTATTTGACGTCTGGAAGTACTTTTGCTTCAATGTTCCAATGATATGACTTCGTAGTTTCTCTCACTACATCTTCAAATTTGTGTCTTAGCTCACATAAGTTTGATTTTGCTTGTCCCAACAGGTAAGTTGCTTTCTGAAGATCTGTATTTGGACTTTGCAATATTTTTGAGACAACATTGATGCTTTCCAATACTTTACTTTGAAACACAAGACAGAGAATAAACTCAAAATTTTCTAACTGCTTCCTGAGACCAAGGGCCTTCTTTCTTTCACTTGACTTCTTACTCATAAATATCACTTGAAATAAGAACTGCGAAATACTTTTGAAATTGTTTTTATTGCTAGTAAGGAATCATACTTGGATGACCACCTAGTTGGACACAATTTTATAGTGTTGTGATGCATTCGTTATTTGTTGAACAGCTGTTAATTCCTTACCACCGAGCTGTACTAGAACTGAAATACACATAAACTTTTTCCAGTTTGTCATAAAATTTTTGAAGAGCCATTATATCTTTTACAGAATCATTAAGAATTAAATTTAAATTATGAGCTGCACAATGAATGTATTCTGCATTTGGAACAATTTTCTATATACGAGCCTGAAGTCCTGAATATTTCCCTCGCATTTGCTCCTCCATCATAGCCTTGACCTCTGCATTTCTAATTTAATGTTTTTGCTATCTAATACCAATATTTGTTTTTTCAAAGTTTTCGGCACTGTTCTCTGTCATGTTATACCCACAAATTATTCTTCAGGGGAGGTGCAACTATTTCTTAAGGGCACAGCCCCAATTTTCACCCCCCTAAAATGGACATAAAATTCGGAATTTTCAGCCGATATTGACCCTATAAACACCAAACTATAGCTTTTTTTTGCCCTCTAAAATGTAGTAGTCATTCTTTCAGAATTTTCTCAATTTTTCAAAACCCATGTTTTTGACATTTTCGTATCAACTTCCAGATTTTTTTCGAAATGACTTGAACTTGAAATATACATATATAGGTCCATTATCAATAGTCAAAGAGAATTTTTCGACTTTTTGAGTTTTGTGCTTTGATCAACGTTGTCCAATTTCCAAACCTACTTTTGATTTTTGAAATGAAAAATTGCGATAATTTTTTTTATGTTTGGGCGAAGTGGATGAAATTTTCAGGGCATATGTAGTCGGGGGAGAGGCACAATTTTTACTTGATAATTTCTTTGTATATGCAATAGTTTTGGATTTGTTCTTGAACACCAACAAACAGCTTCTTTGAAAATTTTTAAAATCCTTTCTTTGAGTATACAGTACTTTGCAAAGCAAAATATTTTTTTTCCAACTGCTCTGAAAATTTGATGTTAATTAAGGAAAATATATTTCAATTTTTCACTTTTCCAAAATTCAAATGTTTGAAAAAGTGTAATATTGGGTTTTTTTTATACCTGTCCGATCAACATCAAATTTTCAAGGCTTGTATAGTCGGGCGAGATGCATCTTTTTTACTTATATATATATATATATATATATATATATATATATATATATATGTTGTATATATATATATATATATATATATATATATATATATATATATATATAGGGTGGTTAAATTTTAAGGGCCGATGTTGATTTTGAATAAAACACAAATTACTTAGGAATTTATTGTCTGTCATTTTTTTATTATGATAATATGGTATGGTTCAATTATGTATGGAACAAAATATCGGCCAAATGGCTGCCGCGACCTCGGCGGCACACCTCCATCCGATGGTCAAAATTTTCGATGACGCTGAGGCATAATTGAGGTTCTATGCCGTTAATGTGCCGAATTATCTCATCCTTTAGCTCTTGAATTGTTGCTGGCTTATCGACGTACACCTTTTCTTTCAAATAACCCCAAAGAAAGAAGTCCAACGGTGTCAAATCACATGATCTTGGTGGCCAATTGACATCGCCACCACGTGAGATAACACGGCTATTGAATTTGTCGCGCAAAAGAGCCATTGTTTCGTTAGCTGTGTGGCAAGTGGCACCGTCCTGTTGAAACCACATATCGTCCACATCCATACCTTCCAATTCGTGCCATAAAAAGTTCGTTATCATCTCACGATAGCGAACACCATTCACAGTAACTGCCTGACCGGCCTCATTTTGAAAAAAATACGGCCCGATGATGCCGCTAGCCCATAAACCGCACCAAACAGTCACTCTTTGTGGGTGCATTGGTTTTTTGACAATCACTCTTGGATTATCATTCGCCCAAATGCGGCAATTCTGCTTATTGACGAATCCAGTGAGGTGAAAATGTGCCCCATCACTGAAGATGATTTTCTTCGAAAATTGATCATCCACTGTTGCCATTTCTTGCCACCATTCTGACCATTGACGACGTTTTGTATGGTCAAGAGGCTTTAGTTCTTGAGTCAATTGCACCTTGTAAGCTTTTAAATGCAAGTCTTTATGCATAATGTTCATCAACGACGAGCGTGAGAGGTGCAATTGTTGGGCATGACGACGAGTTGAAGTGGATGGCTCCTCAGCCACACTATCGCGAACAGCAGCAATATTTTCTGCAGTACGAGCTGTACGAGCATGCACTGGTCTTTTCAAATCTCCTACAGACCCGGTTTGCTCAAATTTTTTCATGATTTTTCCGATTGTACGCACATTTGGACGATTAAATTGACCAAAAAAATCACGAAGTGCACGATATGCATTTTGATTTGAACGCCCATTTTCATAATAAGCCTGAATAACTTTAACACGTTGCTCCATTGTGTATCTTTCCATGGTTCAAATTGAGTAAGTCTGAAATTGAAAAATGTCAAATGAAATGCAGTAAAAAAATTGACGTTTAGGTGTGGTTCATATATATATTTTGGCTCAAAAACTTATAAAAACATTAATATAAATGATATATATATATATATATATATATATATATATATATATATATATATATATATATATATATATATATATATATATATATTGTGTAAATTATATATTTTTTCATATTTCATTTATTATTTCGTTTGTTTGCTCTTCGCAATTATGGGCCCCTATACCTGCGTGGGCCCCCCCGCACTGCGGGGTCTGCGGGGCCGTTAGTTACGCCCCTGCTCCCATCACTTTCTTTACTTTTGAGGTGACTATTTTATTTTATCTCAAATTCGTAGTTTTGTTTGTCTTAATTATCTCTGTTCGTAATCTCTGAAGCGTTCTACTCTTTAATTTATGCCTGGTGTACCTTGTACACCGTAACATAAATATAAATTAAAGTGGCGCCCGAACAGGGACTCTGTTGGGTCCCTGCTAAATCGGTTGCGCTAGGTTGTGACGTTGTCACCTGATCTTCAAAGTTTCTTCGTTTTCGTTTTCTTCGTTTATCTTCTGTTCTTCCGTTTTTAAAATTAATTTAAAACGATTAGACTGGTTCGAGATTAGTTAGTCATTCTTTACTGTCTCTTTTGTAGTAGTACTTATAGTAGAAAAAATGTCGGATACTCGATCAAATGATACTGATGATGAAACTAGTCAAAAGTCCATAGCTATAGCTTTAAGTCCATCTAGGAATAAAGCGAAATTAGCCCATGTTTCACGTGAGAGAGAATACTCTTTGTGAAAAACAAATTAATAAAAATGCAGAAACTAGAAATATTAAAGCGAAAACAGAAGATGCTGATGTATCTTCTGACGAAGGGATGTCAATGGCTGATATGCGTAAATTGTTAAAAAAGTTAAATAATGAAGAGAAAAAATTAAAAAGTAAATTTTCTAAACAAAACTTAGAATCTGCAGATCAGTATGAAATTGTTGATCGGTATGATCGGTATGAGAATGAAAGGTATGAAAGGTCCCATATACCTCCTGATGAAATAAATTCCCGCATGTTAAAAAATATGTCACTAGTAGATTTAGATGACCCCAGAGTAGAGCATAAACCCCCTTTGATAAATAAACATGCTTATGATTATGATATGGGAGAAAGAGTCCGTATGGATTCACCACCACCACGTAGTCATACCCCTTTTCATTCTTATCACTCTTCTGACCCTGTACATGAATCTTTAGACACACCACACAGATCTAAACATAATTTGTTACAACTTCCCAGGGAAAAACACCGTTACATTACTAATACACCACACAGACCCTTGTTATCACCCCCATTTCAGCGATCTGAACGATTTGTTGAAAGGAGAGATCCCAGTCCTGATAGGAGGTATCATAATCCCAACGTAGATAGGCGACTCAATCTTCTGGAGGAAGCCATAATTCTGTTAGCGCAGTTGGTTAAAAACTCTCAGAAGTTGAAAGTCGTGGATCCTGGTAAGTACCGTTATGAAACGGATCAGGATTTATTAGTTTATTTAGGAGATTTCGAAGCGTATTGTAGTTTACATTACCCCAGAGCCCCGCACCAATGGTTAAGGTTGTTAGGTAGACAGTTGGAGGGTAATTTCCTCAAGCTGTACAAGTTATTGACTAAAGACGACAGAGACTATTTCTCTGTGCGTGATTCTCTGATCAGATGGTATAAGGATGAGGAGAAGACGAAAAACGAGTACAAATTACAGGCATATCATTCCGCCCGCAGAGAAAAAGGTGAAAGTATAAAGATGTTTGCCCTTAGGTTAGAAAGGTTAGCACGTCGCGCGTATCGTGGTCTTGATATGCGTGAGCATGCTTCTTTACGTACAGCATTTCTTTGTAGTCTTCCCCCTTATATTGAGAAAAGTGTCCGGAAATATATCAAAATGCAAGAGCTAGACGGAATGTATAGGACACCGTGGGAAAATATAGTTAGTTATGCCGATTCCTTGGAAATGGACAACAATGAATTTCCCAATTCCATTTCCCAACCTTCGTATGATGTAGTTGAGAAACCTTATCAGCGCAGTCATAAGAAAACAGATAAGCCTAAAGAGGATCTGAATGAATCCACTGATTCAGTGATTCGCATCGATACTCTAGCTCCCAGTTGGACAGAGGTCTTGAAAGGTAAAGGCTCTAAGGAACAGCCAAAGTCCAAGAACTACGTTCCTTCTCAACAGTATAGACGTAGTCTTCCTGAAAAACCAGTAGGAAGTCGTTACTATCGCGACAACCGCCGCAGTCCTCCACAGAACACTTCTCGTTCTAACTCGCGGTCAAATCATTCTCCTGATGAAACTCCCCGATATGACCCTGAAGGCCGAAAGTCATTGTTGTGTGAGTATTGCGAGAAGAAAGGCCATGTAATGAGGGAATGCTACAAATATTTAGGCGTTTGTAGTTATTGTAAGAAGCGTGGACACGTTAGAGCAGATTGTCGTTCTTACAAGCCCTTTGTCCCCTGTTAAGGTAAAATGTCCCTTCTGTCGTGGTCCGCACCCAGGAATTAGATGTCCTCAACGAACACCCCCTAATGAGAATAGTAGCAGAGACAGGCAGGAGTCTAATTCAAATAAAACACCTAGAGAATACCTTGCTGGTGCTATTAAGAAGGTGTCCTCCAATAACTCAAATCCCTCAGAACAGCGAACAGTTCGCCGAGATGAAGAACAGCCCCGTCCTCAGAGAAGGTACTTGGACCCTTGTGACTATTGTGGTAAGTCACATCATGAGGGCCGTTGCAGAGGCATTGAAGAAAATCGACCGGAACAGTCGTTAAACTACCAGTCCCCACAGAAGTGAGTCAGCCTGTGGAAACGGACACTGAGCAAGGCTCCTCAGAAAACAATCCTGTAGCAAATGATCCCCTAGATGCTGATGATGCCGATCTTCTCCATTGTTTACTTCCGGAATATCTACCTGATGACATAGATGACAGAGAAGTCATTCTCATCAGCATTTGCAAATCAGATATGGAACCCTTAGTGGTTTGTGCCACTTTAGATGATTTCAGTGCCCCCCGGTATGCATGTCTAGTGGACAGCGGAGCCGGTGTTAATTTGATAAGTTCAGAAGTAATCCCATTGTTAGGTGAGAACAAAGCCATTCTTCCTTCCGCAGACGTAGGTGTTAGGGCAATTAGTGGGTTTGGTAGTGATAAAAGAATCCCTATTACCCATTACGTTGAACTTATACTAAAATTTCAGTTCGGATTCGCAACCACACCTTCCCCTTTCTTTATTGTTCCTCAAAAATATATGGAAGATCACCCTTTGATACTAGGTACGTGTTTGTTGCGAGACAGTAATCTTCTGCCTGATATGGCTCGTCAAAAGTTAGTTTACCGCTACAAAAAAGAATTTATAGTGGTGGCTGAAGGAATTAAGATTCCCAGCGGAAAATCTTTGCAAGTGTACACGATTTCAATAAATAATATTGTAATAAGGGATACTAACATAGATGAGCTTGATATTTTGAATGCTCAGGCACAAGATCGTACCCTTAGGCTTATGATAACACATTTTAAAAAATATGGTAATTTTAATCTTAGGCAACAGGGTTCTAAAATATATAAAATGCATTTGTCCCAGATTATCCTTGAACATGATATACTGTATTATAAAACCAAATCAAATGATTTGTTGTATTTGGTATCATTAGATTTATTGATGCACATTGCCCTTAGTCTTCATGTTTCTTGTGCACATATTGGTCGGAATAAAATGCTCCAGTTGATATATAAGCATTTCTGGCATCCCAGAGTTAACCAGGTGGTATCTGATATCGTCCGGTGTTGTCCCACTTGTCAAACCCAGAAAAACTTTTCTTCTAACATAACCCCTCCGATGCTAAAGATCCTTGCTAGTTACCCTTTTGATTTGTGCGCGATGGATCTAATACAATTCCCAAAGACGTTTAAGGGAAATAAATATGCCATGGTGTTCATTGATCATTTTTCCAAATGGGTATCCATAGTTCCGATCCCTGACAAAGCTAGCTTGACGGTTTCCCGGAAATTGGAACACCAAATTCTCCCATTTATCCCTAAAGTTCCTAATCGTATCTTGACGGATAACGGTACGGAATTTACTTCGCATATTTTCCAACAGGTATTAAATAAACATAATATTAAACATGTTCGTATATCCCCTCTCCATCCCTCTAGTAATGGTATATGCGAGAGATTTAATCGTAGTTTAATTCAAATTTTAAAATGTTTAGTCTTAGAGAAACCCGCCAATTGGGATGAAGAGCTTTCTTCCTCCGTTTTGATATATAATAATACTGCCCATAGTTCTTTAGACATGTCGCCGTCAGACTTTTTGTTGCAAAAGCCCCATTTACCTGTTCACACTTACCCTCAATACTGGAAAGAAGGAAGTGCTAATTTTAAGCCATTTAAAAAAGGGCAGAAAGTGGCTCGTAAAGTTATCAGGACAGGCCCTAGTACTGTAATGAAATTCCAGAATAGATGGGAAGGTCCTTTTGTAGTTGAGGAGGTTAACCCTAATCGAGTAACGTATGTTATAAGACGGTTGAACAACCCTTCCAGTAAGCTTCAGAAAGTACATTTTTCCCATCTCCGTGGTTGGATTGATATCCCCAATTATTTACGGAAGTATCTTTCCCGGAATAAAGATATTAGTGAAACGTTTTTCTCTGAGGAAGAGGAACCTTTTGCTGTGGATACTACTGTTGATGATTCTGATAACGCTTCAGAGGCGAGTGATATATCGTCTATTGATTCCGTAGATGATCTGCTTTCCGATACTTCTTTATTCGATAGTAGTTTTGATGGTGATAAAGAAGCTGACTTTGAAGGTTTCTTACAATGTAATCCCATATCAGTAGAGGAGTATGCTACATTACCTGATTTAGCCTCAGCCCTCTTACATTTTAAAGAGTGTAGTTCGTTTCCGAAGGTAGGTTCAGGATTACCTTGTTCTCCCCAAAATACCCTTCCTAAAGTTAAATTTTCAATGCCCCCTGTTGAAATTACTATTCCTCCAAGAAGCCCTACTATCTCCATTGGATCAAGGGATCCTGGCGTGATAGAGCTTGAATCCTTAGTGATTCCTTCCCAGCAACCAGAAGCAACTGTTGGAGATACTTTGTTTACAGATGATATTCCGACACCTTCGTTAGATTATCATGATATGTATGATCATGAATATCCGTTAAGATTTCAGTATCCCACAGTTCTTACATCTTCAGTTTTGGGAGATAATACTAGTCATAGTCCTGTGAGTGCTTCTTCCCCCCAATCGGAAGGTCCTAGGAACATAAACTTACAAACAGTTGAAGGAGGATTTTTCTCTGGTCCCCATTCCTTCTTTAGAGATCGGCCAAATTTTTCTCATTCAAATTTAACCTTTAATAGTTCAAATGAATCTCAATTGACTGAATTTTATGGGTTCAGTCCCATTAACACGAATGTTCCTCCTAGAGTTTCTACAACAAGTATGACTTCTTCGCCTGTATCTGCAGCGAGGGGGCCGTCTCCTTTTAAATTCGTAGGTGAGGTTTTTGGTGATGTAGAGCAGCGTTTCTCAACCTTTTAAGCCTCGCGACCCCCAAAAGCCAAAACGCATAAAGTTAATAACCTCGCGGTCCCCTAATTAATACAATATATATATATATATATATATATATATATATATATATATATATATATATATATATAGTATATATATATATATATATATATATATATATATATATATATATATATATATATATATAATTCCTTAATAAAAGATGCTTTTGGATGCATTAAGTATATTATTTTTATTTTATTAAATATTAACTTTTTATAAATAACAACTGTGTAACATTTGATTATAATTCATTAATAAAAGCTGTTTTTCGTACATTAAATATTTAATTTTTGCGACCCACCGTATATCCGCTCGCGACCCCCCGGTTGATGATGTAGAGAATGTGCAGTTGGACAATAGTGAATTGACATTGTTATACCTAGATGATGAATTAATAGATGAAATACAAGGTCGTCCATGTACAAGAAGTCGTGGTCCGGTGCGTGAATTACCAAATGTTATGCAAACACCTATTGAGTATGTACGTCACCGAAGACAATCTAGTCAGCTTTGATATACTTTAAAATTAAAACACAGATACTTATTTTACAGGGTACAGGGTACATTTTAATCCTTTGAACATATTAATGTTAACTTGTCTTGGTTAAAAATAACTTACTTAATTTCTGCTGATTTAAATTTAATTTAATATTCATGTTCTAAATCCCTAAGCTCAAAACCCACCTATATCCCATAATCATGTTGAAGTAATGTGTGTCCCTTGAGTGAAAGTTGAAATAGACCGTTGTTAGTGTGATTAAATCTTTGCGTAGATGAGTAAGTTGTATACAAGTTGATATGCTAAACTGATAATGCTCTTTGTTATTTTCATTAATAGTGTTACTTGAAAAAACTGATAACAATTATTACAATCGTAAGGTAGTAATGTAAAAATATTAATGAATTAACCAACTCTGAGTATGCAATTTAAAAGTTTAATGATAAATTTTATTTTTGTATATGTTTTAGCCCGCTCTATTAATGCTGTCAAGACAACATTAATAGAGGTTGGAGCCCCTCAGTATATTTTGCAGATTATTTTTTTTCCATTGATGAGATGAGATGCTCCTATTCGATGATGTGGTTGCCATAAGATGGATTGTTTTCCAAAATTGTTGTTACTAATGTAAGCAGATCCCATGGTTGGTATAGTCATCGGTTGGTGAGTGTTAATTTAATTACTGTACATTTTCAACAGTCACATCGTCAATATTAGTGCATGGCATGAGCTGATACGGGTGATGTGTCTGTTGCATAATAAAACTCAAAAAAAATGAATTCCTGCTGATACTATGATACCGATATTCTGGGAAGCAAGTACGAGTATCCGTTGAAAGATCTAATAAAATAATCAAATAACTTTTCTGATTTCTTTCACTTAGATAGGATTCCCTTGGTTAGAAGTAAATTCATTAAATAACATAAAATGGTAATTAAAATAGGATTATGGTATAATGAGTAACCCATAACCATAAAAATGCAGAATTTATAAAATGGAAAATTTATAATTATTTAAATTATGTAAAAACGAAAATTCACGCTGAATTTAATTATTAATCAGAGTATGTATTTTTCAGAGAAAATTGTGATCTTCGATTTTCCCATTTTTTTTGTATCTATACACCAAACATATTTATATCTTTTGTAGATTAGTAGATTAATCCTAAGAAAAATAGTAATATGCATTTGTTGATGGTGGTAGGTGCATCGGAAGTAATTTTGTTTAGAAATGAAAAGGGTTATTTGTTTAGAAATCATGGACTAAGTGTAAGAGCTGATTTTGTCCCTGGAAGACAACTAGAAGATTGTGTAAAAAGAGTTGAAACGCTGATGACTTCGGACGTCAATGATGTATTGATTTGGGCGATAACAACGAGAGCCTGGAAAAAGAAAGAGATTAAAAATCAGGACGGCAAGATTGCAAGATAATGGAAAATATCACCAAACTGGTGAAGGAAAAGAATGAAAAAGCTAAGGTGTATCTTATGATACCTCCTCTTCAAGATTTATATTCTTTTAACCTCAAAAGAATTCGTTGGAACTGGGGTCTTTCCTATAGTGCATACTTCGAAAATGACCCAGTATTTTCTCCTGAATTAATGCGAAAGCATGCTATCTATAGCTATAACAAATTTGAATCCTTAGTAAGTGTTCAATACACTTGGACTGATAAACATTTAGTACGTGGCAATGCAGTCTTAGATCATTATTATGAGGTTGATAGTCGAAATGGACTACTCAAAGATAGTCCTCATCATAAATATTTGGAAAATAAATCACTAGAAATGAAATCACCATTACTATCTGATGGTTTACATGCAAATAAGACATTTTTAGAAACTTTTATGAGCAAATATGCAGATCTTTTTTCTTATGGAAGACAATTTAGATATAGTGGACGTGGCCGTAAAACTCCTTATTATCGACAGAATCAACGTATTCCTTCAAGAATTACACCAAATCAGCAACCTAGACCTTTAATGTCCTTGAAAACCACCGATGAAATTGTAAACGAGTTTACTAACCCTTCTACGTCATATTCTTCTAATTATGTAAATAATAATAGTAGTACTAATACCTTGGTAGTTGAACAACCTGAAACCTGTAATATGTTGAAAAATTTTAATAACACTCAGTTTGTAGACCCTGTAGTATTTACTAACAGTAGTCCTAATCAGTATTATAGGCAAGAGCAAGGTGCTAATCTTGTTCCTCCGCCACAACCATCTTATATATCACCCCAGCAAGTTTCCCAATCTTTGTCAAACTATTATCAGTTAAATCCTGTTACTAGTCAAAATACTTTGCCTTTGTATAATTCTTTTACTGATCCTCAATGTTCCAGTTTTGGAAATGCTTATCTTGGTCAAAATACTTTACCTGTGTGTAATCCTGTTATTACTCCCCAATATTCAAATGTTGAAATGCCCTTGGATCCTCGTATCTGTGTTATCCAAAGTACCAGTGTACGTTGGGCTATGCAGCAAATGAGTTGGGAGAATTTGTCTCCTAGACAAAGGGCTAGAATTGTCCAACAGTGGTCTCAAGTAGTAGAAGATGAACAAGCATCTTTTATAGATTTATCTTCCTTAGCCAAATCCCATTTGTTTTAATTTGTTGTTGGTCTGTTTATTGTGTAAACGCGGTCTGAGAGCTAAAACGGTTCGTAGAAATTCATGTTAAGCATCCTTTTTCCTTGATCCTCTATCTTCCCCGGTGCTTTAAAAATATAGGTGGGGGCGTAAAGTTAGTGGGGAGGGATGTAAGGGCGATTATTGTCCCGTAACTTTCCTGCAGGCCCGGACTGGCTCCTTTGGGGGCCCTCGGCAAGAGATTGAAAAGGGGCCCCCTTACCGGGGAATTTAGAGGGAATAGATTATTAAATATGTAATTTTGAAAATTAGCCATGCTTTAAAAGCACATTTACCTATTTTGTCACTTGGAAAATAGTTGAGTAAAAAAGTAAGCTTTTTCTGATGTAGTTTACTTTCACAATAAATATTTATATAATTTTTATATACCGTACTTAAACTAATTCCCTGCTAGAAAAAATAAGCATACTAATTAATTACGAGTGGTTTATTACTTAAAA
>JABUQX010108215.1:0-7500 GCA_015478945.1 Trachelipus rathkii | reverse complement strand
TGCTTGGTCTGATAAAATGGTACTTTGTCTCTGATAATTAAAAGTTAAGTATTTATGGAAATCTCTGAAAGTGTAAATGGTTGTTAGTGGGATTATACTGAAACTTGGATTATAGAATAATTAATAACCCTCCCGCTCTCGAACCAGCTCTGTGATTTATTCGTTTTTATTAAACGTAGTTATTTCTTTAATTCTTGTAACTGGAATGCTCCGTGATTTAGGAGTGCAAATAAGATTTATCCGAATTACTTATTAACCCTCTCTGTCTATCTTTTGTAGTAAAGACATTTCTTTAACCTGCTAAAAGTCTTAGTTATAAGGTTTATAATTCTGAAATCATTTAATTGTAGTAATTTCTAGATCTCGTGTTTAAGAGATCTATTCCGTAAGTCGTAGTATTTATTTGAATACATTGTAGTATTAAAATTCTTAATTGAACTCTGATTCCGTGGTTTGGATCTATGTATTGATTATCCTGATTTAGTGTTTATACACTCTTAATATTTAAAAGGAAACATTGTAATAAATTTTTGTATATTAACAGCCACGTGGTAATAGTGAGCTATCTAGTCAAATTTGCATTTTTTAATTAAAGACTAAAATTTTACACAGCTTTCAATTCTCCTCCAAATTAAAAACATATTAGTACATTCTAAAGTTAAGAGATCACTTAGAGCAGGGGTGGCACCGCATGCGCATTGGATGATTATAAATGGCGCATTGCTACGAGCTACTTTTTGGAAGATTTTATTTTTTAAATGGGCTACGTCAGCCTATTTCTTACGAATTTATTTAACGAAAACTAAAAATTCATTTTAATTCCTGAAATTTGTTAAATCTGTCAAGAAATAAAGCATGCAACAAATATCGTAATATTTATGAATTTTTTTTGCAGCGTCGATATATAGTGTATTAATTTTATCTGTGGTCGACTCTCATATTCAATATATTTTCCCGCCATAATTCATGTTTGAAACATGTACATCGGCAATGATCATCAGTTGAAATTTTGTGTTCATCAGTGATAGAGTGAGGCGGTGTTCTCTCATATTTCTTAAATTATTTGCTTTTTATTTTTTCACAAGTGAGCATATTAGTAATTAGTGCCGTATTTTTTAAATCAAAGAATTCTATAAATATAATTAATAGAGAATTCATATAATCTGTGATTTCTTTATATATATATATATATATATATATATATATATATATATATATATATATATATATATATATATATATATATATATATATATATATATATATATATATATACAGTGTATTCATAACGGGTGTATAAAAATGAAATCTGTAATAGAATGGAGTATTTTAAATACAATCTCTTCTATGAACATTTGACCAATCTGCAACACCTAAATAGTTACAACCGTTTAAACCTAATGCAGGAGCCTACAACGCAAATGGTGCAGGTAACAATAAAACGACTTGACTATGTGTGTATGTTATATTAAATGTTCAAAGTAACAAATTAATATAATAAATACATATGATACAAATAATAATAATAATAATAATAATAATAATAATAATAATAATAATAATAATAATAATAATATTAAATAATAATAATAATAATAATAATAATAATAATAATAATAATAATAATAATAATAATAATAATAATAATAATAATAATAATAATAATAATAATAATAATAATAATAATAATAATAATAATAATAATAATAATACACACACACACACACACACACACACACACACACACACTAGAAGTATTAATAATAAAAATAACACAAATAATAATAATAATAATAATAATAATAATAATAATAATAATAAAAATAATAATAATAATAATTTGTACTTTGTACATTAGTAATTAACAACACACAAAACACACAGCTATCAACCGAAACTTTGCGTTGGAACTCAATTATAACAAATGTTCGAAATGTGCACCGTCAACACGAATGCATGCATGACATCTTTTGAGAAGACTGTCGTAAACGTTTCGTAATGTATTCCCGTTCTGCATAATACGGTGTGCTGCGTGATGTATCCTTTGCTGCAACTGTTCCTGCGTGTGTATTTGTTCACGATAAACTTCCTGTTTTAGGTGTCCCCACACATAGAAATCTAGTGGATTTAGATCAGGTGACCGAGGTGGCCATGGAACTGGACCGTGATACCCAATGCACCTTATATCCACCATTATTGTTTGTATCATATGTATTTATTATATTAATTTGTTACTTTGAACATTTAATATAACATACACACATATTCAAGTCGCTTTATTGTTACCTGCGCCATTTGCGGTGTAGGCTCCTGCATTAGGTTTAAACGGCTGTAACTATTTAGGTGTTGCAGATTGGTCAAATATTTATAGAAGGGATTGTATTCCAAATACTCCATTCTATCACAGATTTCATTTTTATACACTCGTTATGAATCACCCTGTATATATCAGTGGCGTACCTTAGAAAGATATATATATATATATATATATATATATATATATATATATATATATATATATATATATATATATATATATATATATATATATATATATATATATATATATATATATATATTTTCAATATTGTTATTTCAATACAATGTCATAATTTTCTTACCACAGGGAAACAAAAAAATTTGTTAAATCTGCAAGATATAAAGAAGTATTGAACAAATATCGCAATGTTATTGCTATTTATAGCAAGTCCATCAGGAAAACCGTTTTGCATTGTTTGTGAAAGTACTCTTTCACATAATAAAAGACATGATCTTAATAGACACTATAAAACACAGCATCAGACTAACATAGAAGAAAAAATGAAGCTTGTTCTTGGGTCTGAGTTACGAAAAGAATATATGACTAAGAAAAAGGAAGAAATCAAGAAGAAGACAAAATATATTTGCTAAAGTATGTTGTGAAGACTTGGCGATGACAGAAGCGTCATATGAAATTGCTTTAGCATTGGCGAAAAAAAGGAAACCTTTTTCTGACGGGGAAGAAATTGTTAAGCCTTGTCTCCAAATATTTGCACGCCATCTTGGTAATAAAGATATTGAAAGGAAAGCAGACGAAATTGCTATTTCGAGGCAGACAGTTACGAGACGTATCGAGGAACTCTCTCAGGATGTATTTCAGCAACTGGAAGACCTTGTACATTCTTGTCTTTAGCTTTGGATGAATCAACGGACATATGTGATGTCGCCCAGTTAAGCATTTTTATAAGAGGAATTGATGATAATTTTAATGTATTTGAAGAACTGGCCAGTCTGGAGTCATTGCATGGTAAAACAAGAGGATCAGACATATTTGAAAAAGTAAAATCATGCCTAGAAAATCTAAAATTAGATTATAGTAAACTCATCAGTGTGTGTACTGACGGAGCGCCGTCAATGATAGGTAAAGTCAATGGCACTACAGCTTTGCTTGAAAATTTTTAAATCGTCCTGTACTAAAATATCACTGCATTATACACCAAGAGGCACTGTGTGGAAAAACTTTAAATATGCAGCATGTTATGCTACCGGTTGTCAAATGTGTGAATAAAATTAGAGCAAGAGCATTAAACAGAAGAGAATTCAGAGAATACTGTGAATTGTTAGATTTGGAATATGGTGAACTTGTCCTTCATTGTGAGGTGCGCTGGCTTTCTAAAGGACAGGTTCTGAGTAGATTTTGGAAATTGAAAAATGCTGTTTCTAATTTTTTAGAACAGGAAAATGAGCTACCTGATGAAAGAACCCTTTTATTTGACAACAACTGGCTATTTGATTTGGCATTTTTAGTTGATGTTACTAGCCATCTCAATGATTTAAATTTAAAACTACAAGGCAAGAATAAATTATTTCCTAGCTTAGTCAATAGCATCAGTTCATTTAAAATAAAATTAAAACTGTTCATCTCTCAGTTAGAAAATGAGGATTTGAGTCAATTTCCACACCTGAAAGAGCAGAGTGAATGTGCTCCGGATAATAGCAATTTGACCAAATATATTGAAAAATCAAGATATTGCAAGGGTCATTTGAAAGTCGTTTTCATGATTTTGCTAAAGAAGAAAACTGCATGCTCGCATTTGTAAACCCATTTTCACTTAGTGAAAAAAACTTAATGCAGATGCCTAGTAACATACAAATGGAACTGATTGATTTAAAAACAAATTCATTATTAAAAATGAAATTTGATGAGCTTTTTCCAGATCAAAATGATTCTGACATAATTAATTTCTGGCGTTCATTACCCTGTGAACATTTCCCAGAGCTAAGAAAATTTGCAAAAAGTTATATATGTCGCTTTGGAACGACATACAGATGTGAACAAGCATTTTCATCCATGAAATTGATTAAAAGCAAAACAAGGTCGCGAATAAGTGATTCAAATTTGAAGAATTCTCTGCTGCTCTCAGTAACAAATTTAACACCAAACATTGAAAGACTAGCGATATCCAAACAGGCTCAAAAGTCCCATTAATGGTAAGTAATGTTAATGTGCTGTAATAGATATTGTCTAACATACAATAATTAAAATATTAAATCATTTAAAAATGTTAATTATGTCTATCATGAGTTGTATGGCGTATCTGAACTCGTCTGTGAAAAAAATTGGCATATGGTATGCAAAAGGTTGGCCACACAGATATATATATATATATATATATATATATATATATATATATATATATATATATATATATATATATATATATATATATATATATAACAAGGAACGTATATATATTTATATATATATATATATTATACATATATACATAATCATTTAAATGATTGTGCTGAGTTTGTCGTACTATTTGCCGTCAATCTTCAAACTGAAGATTGACAGTAGAGAATATCCTGATGATGGGCCTTCTGACTTGGCTCAATGTCGATTTATATATATATATATTTATATATATATATATATATATATATATATATATATATATATATATATATATATATATATATATATATATATATATATATATATATATATATATATATATATATATATATATGGCGCATCTGAACTCGTGTGTGAAAAATTTGGCGCATGGTATGCAAAAGGTTGGCCACCCACTTAGAGTAACAATATCACGACATGCGTAATTGGTTGAACTGCCCACCAGAGTTCCTGTGATGATAGAACTCCCGTTTTGCAAAGCCTATAGTTTCTTTCAGTTTGTCAGATGATGTTGGATATTTCATATTGAAGATACTCCCATCACTTTCTTTACTTTTGAGGTGACTATTTTATTTTATCTCAAATTCGTAGTTTTGTTTGTCTTAATTATCTCTGTTCGTAATCTCTGAAGCGTTCTACTCTTTAATTTATGCCTGGTGTACCTTGTACACCGTAAATAAATATATAATATATTATATATATAGAATATATATATATATATATATATATATATATATATATATATATATAAGAGTTATATATATATATATATATATATATATATATATAAAAAGAGCGCTCGATAGTAAAACGGTTGAATGTGGGAACAAGTTGATACTGAACAAATCTGGGGGCAAATGAAGGAAGCAATTGTTGTATAAAAAGGAAGTATGTGGATGTGCTAAAGTAGGAAGTAATGTTAATAGTGAATGGTGGAATGAAGAGGTGATGAGAGCGGTTAAAGTAAAAAGAAGGGTTGAATGTACTAAAAGCAAATGATGAAGACCCAAAAAAAGATTTGAATTATATAAGGAGGAAAAAAGAAATACTAAAAGGTATATATAAGAGAAAACAAGAGGTAAATGAACAGTTTGGAAGGAGGGAATAGGACTTATAAAGGAATAGGAAGCTCTTCAGGAGCGAAGAAAGGTTAAGAATGAGAATAAGGGGAATCTGCTTAGAATAATAATGAATGGTGCTTTTGAACTGATGAATGGGTGTGAGAGGAGTGTGGAAAGAGCACTTCGAAAAATCTGAATAATATTAACAGTAATGAAGAGGTGATAGTGAATGTGTGTGGGTTTGATGGCAAGAAGGAATAGGTATTTTGGGGATAAGGTTATTAGTAAGGAGGAGGCAAATGGGTAAAGTGAAAAAGTTGAAGAATGGTAAATCTGTAGTATAGATGAAATTACTGTTGAAATGATCAAGAACGGAGGCGAGATGGTGACTGATTGGATTTGAAGTTGTGTAATAAAGCGCTTATAGAGGGTATAGTTCCAAGGGCTTGGAGCAGTAATAGTTCCCTTACATAAGGTAAGGGAGATAAGGGAACTGTAGAAATTATAGGGGAATAAGCTTATTGAGTGTTGTAGGAAGGCATATATGCTGGTATTTTGGTCGAAAGAGGTCGAGTGACTGAAGGACTGATTACTGAAGAACAAGGTGCGTTTAGGGAGTGGTAGAGGATGTGGATCAAATCTTACATTGAAACAAAATGATTGAGAAATGAGGGAGAAGAAGAATAAATAGCTTTAGGTTTTATGGATTTGCAACAGGCGCAAGGTAGGATAATAGGGAAGGTTTATGGCAGGTGCTAGTGATATATGGTGTTGGTGGTAGGCTTGAATAGAATCAAAAAGTATGTATGACGATAGTGTGGCGTGTGTAAGAATAAATGGTGTCAATGGTGATTATTTTAGGATTAATAGCGGAGTGAGAGTTATGTTCCTATGTTATCCAATTCTGTATATGGATGGGGTTAGAAATTGAGGTGGGATGGCAGGAAATGCGTTGTTCGGTGATAATGGAGATGATGAGGAGTCTCACCACAGAAAAGTGGTGACATCTTGGTCTCCTAGTAACTGAAGAGAACAGAGGATTTGATTAGAGATTTACAGGGTGTAAAAGGAGGGGGCTTGAATAAACGGATAAGAGTAAGGTTATGGTTGTGAGGAGGACACCTCAGTGTGAAGTTATGTTAGATGGTGAGGCTGGAGCAAGTGTCTGAGTTTAAATATTTAGGTATATGTTGGATGAGAAGAACGACGATGCAGAGTGTAGTAGGAAAAGTTGTGAATGGCAGGAAGGTGGCTGGTGCAATTAAATCGTTGGTGAATGTAAGGACTAAGTCCTGAGTGTGCTAGGTCTTACATGAGGGTATGTTGTTACCTGTGTTATTGTATAGTAGTGAGACTATGGTCTGGAATAAGAAGTAGATCTAAAGTTCAATGTGTTCATGGACAATCTTAGGGGCGTAGTAGGTGTGAGAAGAATTGATAAAATGAGGAATGAACGTATTAGGGAGAGGTGTGGTGAAGAAAGGGATAAACGAGAGAGTAAATGAGTATGTTGAGATGGTTTGGTCATATGGAAAGGTTGATGAATGATAGTCGGTTGGTTAAGTGTATGTATAGTGGCGAGTGTGTTGGGAACCAACTGGCTGGGAGACTGTTAAGAAAAGTGTATTGAGGCAGTAACGAATGCTTGAAGGAGAGAAATTGAGTTTGGTAGAGGCGAGAAGAAAGGTGTATAACAGGAGGAATGGCGGGGATTGTGAGGGTAAGGGTTAAACCTGGGCCAAGGATGAACTCTACTCTGAC
>JABUQX010108214.1:7500-39822 GCA_015478945.1 Trachelipus rathkii | reverse complement strand
GGAGAGAGAGGAGAAGAGAGCATCGGAGAGAGAGAGACGAGAGAGAGAGAGAGGAGAGAAGGAGAGAGAGAGAAGAAGAGTGATTAGAGGGAGAGATGATGAGAGGGAGAAAGAGATGATGAGAGAGAGGAGTGGAGAGAGAGAGAGAGAGCAGAGAGAGAGAGAGGAGAGAGAGAGAGATGAGAGAGGGAGAGAGAGTTTGAAGACGACGAGAGAGAGATTGAGATGAGAGAGAAGAGAGAGAGAGAGGGAGAGGAGGAGAGAGAGAGAGGGAGATGAGAGAAAGGAAGAGAGACGAGAGAGGAGAGAGAGAGAGAAGAGAGAGAGGAGAGGAGAGGAGAGAGAGAGAGAGAGAGGGGGGGGAGAGAGGGAGGGGGGGGGAATGGGAGGGGAGGGGGGGGGAGGGAGAGGGGAAAGGGAGAGAGGAGAGAGAGAGAGAAGAGGAGGAGGAAGGGGGAGAGAGAGAGAGAGAGAGAGAGAGAGAGAGAGAGAGAGAGAGAGAGATGAGAGAAGAGAGAGGAGAGAGAGAGAGTGAGGGATGAGAGAGAAAGAGAGAGGAGAGAGAGAGGAGAGAGAGGAGAGAGAGAGAGAGAGATAGAGGAGAGAGGAGAGAGAGAGAGAGAGAGAGAGAGAGAGAGAAAGAGAGAAGGAGAAGGAGAAGGAGGAGAGTGGAGAGGAATGAGAGAGAGAGAGAGAGAGAGAGAGAGAGAGAGACGAGCAGAGAGAGTAGAAGAGAGAGAGAGACGAGAGAAGACGAGAGAGAGAGAGAGAAGATGAGAAGAGAGAGAGAGACGACGAGAGAGAGAGAGAGAGAAAGAAGAGAGAGAGAGAGAGAGAGAGAAGACGGAGGAGAGGAGAGAGAGAGAATTTTAATGTTTTTTTTCTTCTTGAAGGAATTAAAATAATTTAAAAATATAAAATTTAAGTGAACAGCTTTCATTTAAGATGATATTATGTTCTACCCTTTAAGGGATTGTCTCCCAAATTAATTAAGATAAATAACATTGAATCTTAAACAAACCCTTACCTGAAGTTTCGTATTAATACCTTTGATTCTTTTTTTCTCTCCAAGTTTACATTTTCTTGTTAAACTCTGTTAACTCTTCTTTCTTAATTACCGATCTGTTCTTTTGCAATCTTAATTTGAGGGTTTCTTCCAAAGCCTTTAATTCTGAAAGATGTCTTTCCTGGGAAACCTTTGTTGGCCGAAATAACATTTATGTACTTTCGTTCGGCGAGTTTTTGGTTTCTCTTTTCTCTTCTTTGATTCCTGCGTAAGTTTTTCAATGGTTTCTTTTGGCTTGAGGAAAGATTTCCAACTCCGTTTTAATAACTAGAAGGTTAAAATTAAAATTAATTAAGATTAGTATTAAAAAAAAAAATATATTTATGAAAATAATAATAAAAATATGTATGTGATTTAAGTCATCGGTTACGATTTATTACTTGATCAGAAAAAGAAAAAATTTAAATAAAATGAACAAATTGATGTAATCTGCTTATAAAATGAACTCTATACTCAACATTGATAAGGTGAAGTTAGTTTTAAAAACATTTAAAACTAAATATTCGAAATAAAACCTTTATGAGCAATTATTAAAATTTAAAAAATCACAAATGATCACGATAATAATAATAATAATAATAATAATAATAATTATTAATAATAAAATAATAATAATAATAAAAATTATAATTAGTAATAATAATATATAATATAATAATTTAATAATAATATAATTATTAATTAACAATAAAATTAATAATAATAAAAACAATAAGAATAAATAATTAATAATAATAATAATAATAATAAAATAATAATAATAACAATAATAATAATAATAATAATAATAATAATAATAATAAGAAGTTTTTTTTGAGTGGATGTACGGGGACCTCCACAGCACACAAGAATGCGGCAATACCGTGTTAGTAAACTAACGACAGAGGAAATCCCTAACGAAATAATAATAATAATAATAATAATAATAATAATAATAAAATAATAATAATAATAATAATAATAATAATAATAATAATAATAATAATAATAATAATAATAATAAAAATAATAATATAATATAATAATAATAATAATAATAATAATAATAATGATCACATAATAATTATTAGTAATAATATAATAATAATAATAATAATAATATAATAATAATAATAAATAAATAAATAAATAAAATAAATGAAATAAATAAATAATAAGAAATAATTATAATAGTAAATAATAAAAATAAATAATAAAATTAAATAAATAAATAAATAATAAATAAATATAAATAAAAAAATAAATAAATAAATAAATAAATAAATAAATAAATAAATAAATAATAAATAAATAAATAAATTAAATAAATAAATAAATAAATAATAAATAATTAAATAAATAAAGAAATAAAAAATAAATAAATAAAAAAGAAATAAATAAATAAATAAATAAATAAATAAATAAAATTAAATAAATTAAAATATTATTTATATATAAAATATAGTATATAATAATATATATATATATATATATATATATAGATATATATATACCATATATATATTATAATAGTATATATAATATATATATATAATATATATATATATTATATATAATATATATATATATAATTATATATATAATATATTATAGTAGGAGGAGGTAAATGGGTAGAGTGAGAAAGTTTGAAGAATGGTAATTGCAGGTATAGATGAAATTACTAGTGAAATTGAAATGATCAAGAGCGGAGGCGAGATGGTGATTGATTGGATTGGGAAGTTGGTGTAATAAGCGTTTATGGAGGGATAGTTCCGAGGGATTGGAGGAGAGCGTTAATAGTACCCTTATATAAGGGTAAGGGAGAGAAAAGGGGAACTGTTAGAAATTATTAGCGGAAATTAAGTTTATTGATGTTGTGGGGAAAGGTATATGTGGTATTTTGGTCGAAAGAGTGCGTCGATGACTGAAGGACTGATTGGTGAAGAACAGGTGCGTTTAGGGAGTGCTAGAGGATGTGTGGATCAAATCTTTTACATTGAAAACAAATGATTGAGAAAATGAGGAGAAGAAAGAATAAATTTAATATTTAATTATATATTTACAACAGGCGTATGATAAGAGTTAATAGGGAAGCTTTATGGCAGGGTTTAGTGATATAATTGTGTTGGTGGTAGGCGTCTGAATGGAATCAAAAGTATGTATGACGATAATGAGGAGGTGTGTAAGGATAAATGGTGTCAATGGTGATTTGGTTAGGATTAATAGTGGACGTGAGACAGGGTTGTGTTATGTTCTCCTTGGTTATTCAATTGTATATGGATGGGGTTTATGAAAGAATTTGAGGTGGGGATGGCAGGAAATGGTTTTAGAATGATGAAGAATGGAGATGAGTGGAGGTGCCCTACCTATTATATGCGGATGATTTGGTTCTGTGCTGCGCACATCTGAAGAGAGTTTGAGAGGATTGGTAGAGAGATTTGGCAAGGTATGTAAAGGAGGGTTTCGAAAGTAAACTTAGAATAAGATAAGGTTATGGTTGTGAGTCGAGGACAGTCCTCAGTATGAAATTATTTAGAAGATGAGCAGCTGGAGCAAGTGTCTGAGTTTAAATATTTAGGGTGTGGTGTTGGATGAGAAAGGGAACGGATGATGCAGAGTTGTAGTAGGAAAAGTTGTGAATGCAGGAATGTTGCTGGTGCAATTAAAATCGTTGGTGTGTGAAGAAAGGGACTAAGTCTTGAGTGCGCTAGAGTCTTTCATGAGGGTATGTTTGGTATGTTGTTACCTGTGTATGGTAGTGAGACTATGGTTCTGGAATAAGAAATATTAGATCTAAAGTTCAATGTGTTCAGATGGACAATCTTAGGGGCATGTTTAGGTGTGAGAAGAATTAATAAAATGGAGAATATAAAACTATTAAAGAGGTTGTGTGGTGTGAAGAAAGGGGTAATGAGAGAAAAATGAAAGTATGTTGAGATGTTGGTCAGTTGGAAAGGATGAATGATAGTCGGCTGATTAAGCGGATGTATAGTGAGAGTGGAGTGTGTGGGAAACCGACCGGCTTGGAGACCGAGGAGAAAGTGGATTGAGTCGGTGACCGAATGTCTGAAGGAGGAGAAATGTGAGTTTGGCAGAGGCGAGAATAAAAGGTGCATAGAGGAGAGAATGGCGGGGTTTTTGTATGGGCATGGTTGTGGCCCACCTGGCCAAGGGATGAACCCTTACATGACGATTTACCATAGTGAGGGTCCGTCGCGGTCCCTGAAGCTTTAGGTGGATCTTTTGTTCTGTGACGAGCTTCCACTAATTAATGGGTTACAGAGGGGCGGTTAAGGCTGGGCTTTCTTTTCGACATTGTCATACTCTCCTACTCTTTTCTTTTCCGATGCTTGTAGCGCTCCTTACTCCCAATCTTGTGGAAAATAAGGTAGATGAAGAAAGAAAGAAAGAAAGATATATATATATATATGTGGCGGAGAGTAAGTACGCTGGGATCCACAAGTGTACCCGACGGTGAGGTACCTCTCTCCGCTCTTTCTTGGAGATATGAAGTTCAAAGAATTGAAGATAACGAAGGTCAATTTATGGAAAATTACGTAGATGTTAGGTTTGTGAGTTCAAAGATTAGCGGTTTGAAGGCTAGTCAGCACAGAACCACCTGAACACCATCAGGGGGGCTTAATACGAGCAAATTAGATTTCTCGTAACGGAGGATTAGTCTTCAGGACTCCGTAAGCCTGCTGACTTGAATGACTTTCGAGAGGATTGCGACGGTTGATAACATATAAAAATTGTTGATATTAAGCTAAATTTTCCCAAAGAAAGGTGGTTAGAACTATTTAAACTAGTTCCCGGAGCTTTCTGTCGAAGGTTAACCAGAATAGAGTCTCGAAGATAAGAATAATATATCAATAAAGAATCAAAGAAGGATAGTGACACTCCATAGAAAAGTTTTATCTTTAATAAATCGCTCAGAATATATGGTGGGATGTTTGTGTTATAAAAAGTTAATAGCTAACACAAATCCAACCCCAACAATATTAATCAAAGAATTGGTTTAATAAAATCAATAAATACACGTTGGAGTAAAAGTTAAAGGTTCCAATGTGTAAAATAGTGTACACGAGTTCACAGACAGCTCTAGATCAGATACGGAGAGTGGAAAACCGAACGCTTTCCAATAATGCTCATGCATTAAAATCAAGGGAATAGAAATCCAGACTCAACAATGTGGAATAATGATGACTTATCTGAATTTGACTGGAGAATAATTTCAAGTGGTGAGTATGATTCAGGAGAATCACAACTATGCTGAAGTACTATTAAGGAGGAAAGAATCAGGCCGAACCCCAACGTTAGAATTGGCAGGGAGAAGGATCCAACGAACCACAACTCCGAAACAACTCCAAGAAGAAAGATTCAGGATGAATTCCAAACTTCAAAATAGCACCGAGAAAAGATTCACTAAGGAATCTCACTCAAGAGTATCAGCTTAAAGGACGGATTCAGGATTGAATCCCTGGAACAGAAATCGGATTCAGGAATGAAGCCCCAACACAGAATCAGCACACAATCAGAAGATGATGGATTCAGGATGAATCCCAAAATAGGACCCTGTTAAATAACAGTAATTGGTATTTGGATTTTACTATTTATATCTGACAACTAAGGTACAACAATATAAATCTATGTAGGATAAGAAACCTACCCTGATATATCCACGAGGGGTTTCACAGATGGGAACACTAAGGATGTCAATGGCCTTCCAGCAAGCAACAAGATAGTAAACTGTAACAAATATCAAGTTTACTATCTTAATATCAATACAATATCCTTATTAAAATTATAATCATAAGCTTAAATAAGGTGGTAAATGATATCACTAACCTTGAAACCAGCTAAATAGGCTTTACAATTTCGTCAAGGTGTGATCTTTGAGCACTATTCCATATATAACCTCTGTGCTTCTGGCTATGCTTTTTATTAGTTTTTTTTACTTTTTAAAATATACAATTATTATCATAGCAAGAGATACTAAAAGAAAAGAAATACTGGTATAGTATCTATAAATGGTACAAAGGTTTTCTATAATTGAATTGATAAGATGAATAAGATTGTATTATCACAGGCTGGATCAAAAATGGTTACAAACATCCAGACTGTATTATAAAAACATTTCCCAATATAACATTACCAAAATCAAACTAGCGAAGCCAATTGACATCATGAATGCATGATCAATATCTCCCTTATATCCTCCCCCACTAAATCTAAACCCACCTCAATTTTCCGACGTCGTTCAGAGAAAGACGGGAGGGAAGAGGCAAAGAGCATAGAAAACAGCGCGCAGGGAAGGATACTCAGGACTCTCTACTAAGCTATGAATATTTACAAAATATATTTTATATACAGATCTTTTA
This sequence comes from Trachelipus rathkii, assembly GCA_015478945.1. Lineage (NCBI taxonomy): Eukaryota > Metazoa > Arthropoda > Malacostraca > Isopoda > Trachelipodidae > Trachelipus > Trachelipus rathkii. The sequence continues at coordinate 33,396 of JABUQX010108214.1, read as the reverse complement.
AGACTTTAGGCCCTTCTTCATGGATGACAGACTTGCAGCAGCTTCCTTTTCTTCGTTAAATTCCTGTAACAATGCGGAAAAAGTCATCTGCCTCTGTTGTTCATTTATGTCATCCCACTTGACTTGATCCATTATCCAACGTAAGCCTGTACGGATTGCAACCCTAACATGGGGATCCAGGACAGACTTAGAGTCACCAAAAGAAGTTGAAGGGTGGTGACTACAAGATGGTGTGGGTTGATCAGAAGGTCCAGAAGTCGGATAATATTGTGAATAGTCCGACCAGGAAGGTTGAACATAGTGACTACTATATAATGGTTCACTTCTTGACAAATAAGCTCTATTACCTCCCCAATTCTCGGTTGAGAAAGACGATGTAGATGGAACTGGTTGTTCCAGAGGTTGAGCTTGGGGAACCATTTCTGCGGGATAGACATCCCTTTGAGAAGACGACGTAGGCAACAATCGATTATGCGTCACTCTCTCAGTTGGATACGTACGAGTGTTTCTTGATGATCGTGGTCGTCTTTTATTAACTTTAATGATCTGAGACCGAACTGTAGGTAAAGTAGAAGGGACAGTTCTCACAGATATTGGTGTAATTTTAAAAATATGCCCACATTCCTTTAATAGTGCTTCCAAAAACAAACGATTGGGATGTAAGCCATCTAACAACAAAGGAGAATTTAGTTTCAGGGTTTCCTTGTTTAGATACTGGCTATGAGGGGTGACAGTAGGTACTCCGCCTCTAGCTATTCTTCGATGATATCCATCTAGAATATCCGTTCCTCTGATGATCTTCTTATCGGGCCACTGATATTTATCTTCCGCAATCGACTCGAACAGGTGGTAACTTCGTATCGAATGCTCCCGCATCATTTCTGGGGAGAGCATAGGATCACCGATAGTATATTGTTTATACTGAGCGCCCCAATCACGGATGATCCGTTTTTGATTGTAAGCATGTAGGTCCTGTATAGGTGGAATATATAAGTAAACCTTAACGTGAGGGTTTTTCTTCTTAGCCTCCTCAGTTATTTTGGTCATGATCTCCGGTACCACTTCTACGGAAAGATCCGTTGTTGTAGTGCAGATAGAAGACTACCTACACCACCAAACTATCCAAACTTAACGATCGTATAGTGGTAACATATACTAAATCTGAACACTGCGTTGTGTCAAAATTCCTTATAACTTATCTATCTTATTATTAAATAAAACAATGATGTGTGTTAGGTCTTTATCCTTTTTTAACTAGTTCTAGTAAAGTAGTTTCTGTAGTTAGTATTTTCAGAGATGTTTACTTCAAGGTTGGACCTAGAGAACCTCAACAAATCCTAAAGTTACAATCAAACCATTCGTATATTTAAACTCCGTAATGATTTCGTAAAAGTACTTCTGTTAATTTATCGCTTAAACAAAATATCAATTACTTAAGTTACTTCAACAGCATTTCCAAAAGTGTGTTGTCAAAATGTCATTTGAACAAACCTTAATAAACTTCAGAGTTCTATCTTAGTATAAATTAAACTAGTTATACCAAATTCCAAAATAATAACTATTGGTATAATATCCGACCTCAAAGCTAAACAATTACAATCAAGCATCAAGATTTCTAAAGTCCAATCTCAATGGCCTTGTTCAAAGTTATCCACAAATTCAAATATAAAATTATTAAAATAAACTCAAAGCATTCAAGTATAATTCCGAATTCCAATTTCAAAACAAGTCAAAATAGTCGGTTATTAAAAAGTATGTGTTTCAATTCAACTAAAAATATTTCGACTATCAAAGCACTTAAATGTTCAAACTCAAAATAAAAGTCCAGGTTAGGAAAAAGTTTGGTTCCCAAAATCAAAGTATTGTTAATATAAACCAGTTATTCTTAATTAAATACAAGTTAATGTGAACTGTCCAATATCAAAGTCAATTCAATTTATGTGGGTCGAAAAACAACTCACTGTATCAAAACGTGAATTAAATTTCAAAGATGTCGAAAGTCCAAAGTAATTCCACCTATCAATTGTAAGTCGGTTCTAAAATATCAAAAGTCTGAGTTAATTCGAACGTAAGCCTAAGAAAGTCCAAATTATTAAAATGTAAACCCAATTAAATTTAAACTGTCCAAACTATAAGCTGCTTCCAAAAATATCAAAGTCCAAAATCAAGTCAAGTACAAAGTTCATTTGAAATGTCAAAGTCCCAATCAATGTGGATTCTCAAAATATAAAGTCACTCTAAACTATTTCAAAGTTAATTTATCAAATCCCAAAACGTAAAACAATTAAATCAAAGTCTCAATTAAGTTTATGTTGATATAACTATAAGTCTGATTTATTTCATTAACTGTCACTTAATATTCAATGTCTCGATCAATTATAACTGTCTTCAGATTCGTTATAATATATCACTATTATTAACTGTCCCAGTCACTGGTCAGTTAATTCAAAATGGCGTCGGTCAGTGAATTCAAAATGGCGTCAACCGGTGAAACCAAAATGGCGTCAACCGGCAAGTTTTCAAATGTCAAAAACTAGTTTAATATACATCTTATTTACTTAAAACCCGTCAAAATATTCAATAACCTATAAAATAATATGTTTCAATGATCAAGGGTTAATTCAGTAAAATAAATGGCTTTTTTCTTTTCTTTAATTTTCAACGAAACAACAATTAAAATATATTCTATAAAATATAATACTCCTTTGACTAAAACAATTCAAATTCTTTTATTGTTTACTAATATTATCGTAAAGGATTCTTTATTTAATTCAAATCTTTATTTTTCAAAATATCAAATAAAAATTCTATATCCTGACTTTCGTACACAAAACTAAAATAATCAAAACCTGAATAATTTGAATAACATACAGAAAAATATGCTAACTTGCATTACCAGATGTATATAACTCCAAAATAATAGTTTTATAACTTATGCACGTTAATTTACCATAGATAACCAAATCGGTCACAAATATAGTTGAATAGATGAAATAATTGCCAAAGCTAAGTTTAACAACGGAACTATATTCAATGTTGATGTTTAAATGTGAAGATGACCACAGCTAAATTCAAATAAACAGCCAACAAAATGGCCGCTATAAATTTTCCTAATTGCGAAAAATGGCCAGCGCTATCATCCGAATGATTGATCTAAATAGCCAATATTAAATTTCCACGAACACGAAAACAGCCAATGCTAATAAATAAATAAATAAGTCGCTAATATATAATTTACAAAATATTACCTTTCTTATGTACAATCCAAATATGTCGATATCAGTATATCTATAAAAGTATCAAAATCTAATCAAAAGTTATTAAAATATTTACAAGCACAATTGTAAAACTTTCCTAATTTGAAAACTAAATAAATAACAAATATTATCACAAATATATGGGAGACACGTCCGAAGGGTTTCGATTCAGAATAGCAAGTCTAAACGTAATAAGCTGTGAAAATGCTAACTTTAATCTCAATGTTTCAACTTCTCAATACTAGTTTTAAAACTTTTCAAAGTACAAAACGTAAATAAACTAATACGAAATGCAAAACTAGGCTAACATAAACAAAATGCAAATCTTAAACAAATAGCCTAGCACACACGCAGAATAGATGTTATCGCAATCGACTCTGGTTATAAAGTGAACTGCTTTGCGCTCCACGTCCGCCACGTCAAACTGCTTCTGTGACGTCATGAGAGTGTTGCCATTCCAAATACTTTTCTTCGATGTTCTTTTAGTTCTGTAAACAATATTTAACAATATTATGGCTTATATCATGACATTTTAATACTATCCCCTTTCGTAATTAATAAAAATCTGACTAGCATTTATTTCGTTATTTTTCTCTACAAATCTTTCTAGACTTAATTTTCTACATATTCATTTAATCAATCCTACTAACATTTTCTTAATATTTACTATATACAAAACACTTTAAAAGTATTTAAAATCTTTCTCGTTTCTTACTAATTATTTACAACTAATTATCTCTAACCCTATATATACAACCAATAATTATTTTTATTAATACCCACAGGAACACACACACATATCTTGCATACACACATACGTATCCATATGCACATACATATGTACATATACCTTTACACCTTTAGGCACCATATTATATACATATATATATATATAGATATATATATTATATTACTATACTTTTGTTGACGGCCAACATATATAAGTTTTCCTACATATATATATTTTTGTATTTTTATTATTTACATAAAACACACACATACTTAGCTTATTTATAATACAATACTTATATTTACAACAAATCTGAATCTTCTTACTATATTTACAATTTCAACAATTCTTAAATGACCAACCTTAAGATTCCTTTGTCAAGCTGTAACTTTTTACCTTTTTGGAGGTGGCTCTACCATGGGCCCTACAATACCTCCTTCACAAAAGACCATACTAAGGCTCTTCTAGGCTGGATCCTTCAAGGTAATCCTCATAATCTGCATTCATGACATCAATATACTCTTTTCTTGGTTTAACAAACAAAATTTTCTGCACTCTTCTAGTTGTAATTTTTATGAATTTTCGGCCAAAGCTGATACTCGTCTATCTCCTCTGTCATGAACAAATACATCTTCAAACATATGGAACTGAAATGAAACAAAGAATATAAAATGCAAGTCAAAATAATTTCTCCAACCACAATGGGTCAAAGGCTAAACAAAATATTTTCAGTCTTCAAGACAATAACTTCTAATCGCCAGGGCGATCCATATAAATTATTATTTTTATTGCCAGAGCGATCATTACTGACTGCCAAGGCAATATATTTCCCAAAATATTGACAAAATATCGTATTTTTCATCGCCACAGCAACTGTTTTCCAACTGCCACAGCAATGTACATATTCCTATTCCTCTTATAAAATGTAAAATATTTAATAATATACACAAAAATGTTTCCTATTTCTCATTCTTCTCACTTAAAACATACTTATTTCTTAATCAACCTATCTACGATGTAACTTTCTTTTCTTTTTCTTTCCTCTTTTCCTACATGTTTCTGCTGGGTTTACCCAAGCTCCTTTTTTGTTCTTTTCTGTTGTAACTCTTTTATCTAAATCCTTGCTATTTTCAACTCTTTCAGTTTCCTTTATTTGAATGGTGTCAGTTTCTTTGTTCACTTTTATTTTTTCTGATATTGGCTGTGTTACCTCTGCAACGTCATAAACTTGTTCATTCGAGCAACTTGTTTCTTTCATATTCTCCCCGAGAACGCTGCAGTCGCTCTCAAGGTTCCGATCCGTTTCCCGAGCCTCAAGCTCTTGTATTCTAAAAATCAATTGTAATACACCATTCTGAAAATCTTTACACTCTTTCATAAGATGGCTTTCTCCGCAATATAAACAAAATATTTCAGTTCTCTGTTCCTTTACACTAATAATTTCCTCCTGCTTCACATTAATAATCTTTTCTCGCTTGTCCTCTCTTACTTTTACTGTACAAAATGCTATCTTGTGATCTTGTTTTCCGCACCAGAAACAACATTTCCACTTTCTGAAACAATGTGATTCCATATGTCCTATCTTTCTACAAAATCCACATTCCATTCTTCTTGCACTCCGTGATTGGTCTTCTCTTTCTTTGTTTCTCCGTTTACACTCTCTGATTTGGTGGCTTTTCTCACCACAAGAAAAACAACAACCATTTTTTCTATAGCAATCTTTTTCCACATGTCCTCTTTTATGACAAAATTTACAATTTATTTCGTCTTGTCCACCTCGATTTTCCATCAAAACTTTCTGGTCTTCCATCTCAATCTGTTATACTATCCTCAACAGGTTCAAAATTATAATTGAAGGCCCTAACACACCCTCCCACCAAAGAGTCTATTACGGGTGAAAAGCGGGAAAAGAAACACTAGGCAAAAGTAACCGCATGAACATACGTTATGTTCGGCACCATGAAAATTAAATGTGGTAGTGCAGATATATATGAATACCTACACCACCAAGATATCTAAACTGAACGATCGTATAGTGGTCAAATAAACTAAACTGATCAATGCGTTGTGTCTAATTTCTTATAACTTATCTATCTTATTATTAAATAAAACAATGATGTGTGTTAGGTCTTTATCCTTTTTTAACTAGTTCTAGTAAAGTAGTTTCTGTAGTTAGTATTTTCAGAGATGTTTACTTCAAGGTTGGACCTAGAGAACCTCAACAAATCCTAAAGTTACAATCAAACCATTCGTATATTTAAACTTCGTAATGATTTCGTAAAAGTACTTCTGTTAATTTATCGCTTAAACAAAATATCAATTACTTAAGTTACTTCAACAGCATTTCCAAAAGTGTGTTGTCAAAATGTCATTTGAACAAACCTTAATAAACTTCAGAGTTCTATCTTAGTATAAATTAAACTAGTTATACCAAATTCCAAAATAATAACTATTGGTATAATATCCGACCTCAAAGCTAAACAATTACAATCAAGCATCAAGATTTCTAAAGTCCAATCTCAATGGCCTTGTTCAAAGTTATCCACAAATTCAAATATAAAATTATTAAAATAAACTCAAAGCATTCAAGTATAATTCCGAATTCCAATTTCAAAACAAGTCAAAATAGTCGGTTATTAAAAAGTATGTGTTTCAATTCAACTAAAAATATTTCGACTATCAAAGCACTTAAATGTTCAAACTCAAAATAAAAGTCCAGGTTAGGAAAAAGTTTGGTTCCCAAAATCAAAGTATTGTTAATATAAACCAGTTATTCTTAATTAAATACAAGTTAATGTGAACTGTCCAATATCAAAGTCAATTCAATTTATGTGGGTCGAAAAACAACTCACTGTATCAAAACGTGAATTAAATTTCAAAGATGTCGAAAGTCCAAAGTAATTCCACCTATCAATTGTAAGTCGGTTCTAAAATATCAAAAGTCTGAGTTAATTCGAACGTAAGCCTAAGAAAGTCCAAATTATTAAAATGTAAACCCAATTAAATTTAAACTGTCCAAACTATAAGCTGCTTCCAAAAATATCAAAGTCCAAAATCAAGTCAAGTACAAAGTTCATTTGAAATGTCAAAGTCCCAATCAATGTGGATTCTCAAAATGTAAAGTCACTCTAAACTATTTTCAAAGTTAATTTATCAAATCCCAAAACGTAAAACAATTAAATCAAAGTCTCAATTAAGTTTATGTTGATATAACTATAAGTCTGATTTATTTCATTAACTGTCACTTAATATTCAATGTCTCGATCAATTATAACTGTCTTCAGATTCGTTGTAATATATCACTATTATTAACTGTCCCAGTCACTGGTCAGTTAATTCAAAATGGCGTCGGTCAGTGAATTCAAAATGGCGTCAACCGGTGAAACCAAAATGGCGTCAACCGGCAAGTTTTCAAATGTCAAAAACTAGTTTAATATATATCTTATTTACTTAAAACCCGTCAAAATATTCAATAACCTATAAAATAATATGTTTCAATGATCAAGGGTTAACTCAGTAAAATAAATGGCTTTTTTCTTTTCTTTAATTTTCAACGAAACAACAATTAAAATATATTCTATAAAATATAATACTCCTTTGACTAAAACAATTCAAATTCTTTTATTGTTTACTAATATTATCGTAAAGGATTCTTTATTTAATTCAAATCTTTATTTTTCAAAAATATCAAATAAAAATTAAAAATATCAAATAAAAATTCTATATTCTGACTTTCGTACACAAAACTAAAATAATCAAAACCTGAATAATTTGAATAACATACAGAAAAATATGCTAACTTGCATTACCAGATGTATATAACTCCAAAATAATAGTTTTATAACTTATGCACGTTAATTTACCATAGATAACCAAATCGGTCACAAATATAGTTGAATAGATGAAATAATTGCCAAAGCTAAGTTTAACAACGGAACTATATTCAATGTTGATGTTTAAATGTGAAGATGACCACAGCTAAATTCAAATAAACAGCCAACAAAATGGCCGCTATAAATTTTCCTAATTGCGAAAAATGGCCAGCGCTATCATCCGAATGATTGATCTAAATAGCCAATATTAAATTTCCACGAACACGAAAACAGCCAATGCTAATAAATAAATAAATAAATCGCTAATATATAATTTACAAAATATTACCTTTCTTATGTACAATCCAAATATGTCGATATCAGTATATCTATAAAAGTATCAAAATCTAATCAAAAGTTATTAAAATATTTACAAGCACAATTATTAAACTTTCCTAATTTGAAACTAAATAAATAACAAATATTATCACAAATATATGGGAGACACGTCCGAAGGGTTTCGATTCAGAATAGCAAGTCTTTAAACGCAATAAGCTGTGAAAATGCTAACTTTAATCTCTATGTTTCAACTTCTCAATACCAGTCTTAAAACTTTTCAAAGTACAAAACGTAAACAAACTAATACGAAATGCAAAATTAGGCTAACATAAACAAAATGCAAATCTTAAACAAATAGCCTAGCACACACGCAGAATAGAGGTTATCGCAATCGACTCTGGTTATAAAGTGAACTGCTTTGCGCTCCACGTCCGCCACGTCAAACTGCTTCTGTGACGTCATGAGAGTGTTGCCATTCCAAATACTTTTCTTCGATGTTCTTTTAGTTCTGTAAACAATATTTAACAATATTATGGCTTATATCATGACATTTTAATACTACCCCTTTTCGTAATTAATAAAAATCTGACTAGCATTTATTTCGTTATTTTTCTCTACAAATCTTTCTAGACTTAATCTTCTACATATTCATTTAATCAATCCTACTAACATTTTCTTAATATTTACTATATACAAAACACTTTAAAAGTATTTAAAATCTTTCTCGTTTCTTACTAATTATTTACAACTAATTATCTCTAACCCTATATATACAACCAATAATTATTTCTATTAATACCCACAGGAACACACACACATATCTTGCATACACACATACGTATCCATATACACACACATATGCACATACACATTTACACATACCTAGGTACACATATACATATATATATATACTTATACACATATATATATATATGTACACATATATATATATATATATATATATATATACTTTTGACGGCCAACATATATAAGTTTTCCTACATATATATATATATTTTTATATTTTTATTATTTACATAAAACACACACATACTTAGCTTATTTATAATACAATACTTATATTTACAACAAATCTGAATCTTCTTACTATATTTACAATTTCAACAATTCTTAAATGACCAACCTTAAGATTCCTTTGTCAAGCTGTAACTTTTTACCTTTTTGGAGGTGGCTCTACCATGGGCCCTACAATACCGTTACAGGCTCGAAGACGGTGGCGATGTTACTATCGTGATCCTGTAATTCTCTCCGTTTCCAGGCCATGGTAGTCAAGGCCCACAAAAAGATGGTTTTCACCTCTGGAGTCATTTGATTCTTAACTCTTACGAGGCACGAAGGTAGTATACGGCCTGAAACGTAGTCAGATTTAACGGAGATACCGTGCTTCATTTGGAGATAGCGTTTTTGGTTTTTGAAGAGCGAAACCTCAGATGAGCCCACGATCAATGAGAGCGGCATTTTCTTTTTCTGTTCACTCTGGGATCCCGACAGAGATACTTCTAGATGTCTTGAACTACGTAGAGTCAATCCTGAAAAACATCAAATATTCGGCAATTATCGAGTCATGGTGGAATTTCCAAATATAAAAAAAAAACATGAGCATATTACCTAGTCTAAGATTATTAATTTTTATTACATAATAACTGTCTGGAAGCGAAAAAATGACGTAGAGTAAACTAAGTCATTTTCACCTTCACTATTTCTCAACTGCACTTATTGATTTTGGAAATCGGAAGTACAAATTAATTATTGAGAAACTGACGAGTTATATTAAAAAAAAACAAATTTAATTATATAAAATTTAAAATTTGCATCTTTAAAATAAAGGTATATAATCAGAAAATAAATTGCTTGGAAAGTTCATAGTTGTTCATCGAAAACACACCACCTCAATAATAATGAAATTTTTTTTTATTTTCATTATTATATTTTTTATTTCGAAAATAGAAACAATCTAGGAAGTCTTTTTCCTGATTCTTTCTATTTTCTTGCTATACTTATTGAATCACCCAATTGGTCCATTTAATTTGAAGAGAGAGTCTTACTCATCCAAGTTATAGATTGATCAGAGAACATCGGATTATCTCCTTCAGGAACCGGGACAAATCTGTAAAACAAGTTTTAAGCTCCTCCGGCCCACAACCTGTCATGAAACATGACAGGTTCGTTGGAACCGAGGAACTGGTATATATATATGTACAATAGGTACATACCGTATATATATACAGCTCAATATATATATATATATTAGTTTGTGAGGTAGGCGGTTTTCGATGACTCTATACATAATAATTATATGCATTTTGTTTGATAAATATATACTAGACAGTATATATTTATACTTTATACGTATTTAACCATTTTTGGTTAAATAACGTGAGGAATTCTATTACACAAGACTTTTTTGATTTTTTTAGTTTATAGTTTTAATCTTTAGTCTGCAAGCATACACGAAGAATCCAGGACACACAAAAGGATCAACTATACCAGAATATGTACACCAGAGGGTTTTTTTCGTTCACCTTAGTAAAGTGTTTGACGATTCAGGCACCCACTAAGAAAGCATAATTCAAAACAGACTTCGCTAGATGAAATGTTATAAAACAAAGTTAGAAGGAAGTTTAATTAAGAGATTAAGAAAGATAGGAATAAGAGTTTTTTTTTTTTTTTTTTTCAGGTAACTTATCAGAACTATGTACTAATAAGTTTGATTGGCCAGTAATTTAAATTTACGTTCCAGTCAGTAAGGGAACGACAGAAGTTTCATTTCTAAACAGATGAAGCAAAGCCAACTTTTATTCTCCAGGCTTATTTACTTCGTATCAGGACACAAGTGTGTCATTTTATAACCCCGAGACAAGGTTATAAAAGACTGGTCCTTCTTCTATGACGTACATACTCCACTGGAGTCGACATAACACTGGGGAAATCTGGAACTGATCCTCTACTCCTAGTGCGAGGAAAATCATCTAATTGCATTTCCTCCAAGATTTCCTCATCTATGTGGACTAAAGTCAAATTACTATTATCCAAATGGACGTTGGTGGGATCACCAAACACCTCTCCCACTATTTGAAAAGGTGGAATTCTAGTCTCCGAGACAGGTGAAGAAACCATTGCAGCCTGGGGATATATTGAAAGAATTATTATTTGGCGGGCTGAAACCATAAAATTCAGTCCTTTGAGAACTGGAAGAACTATCTAAGTCAAAAATGTTTGACCAATCGTCCGGCAAATCACCCACAACCACTCTCTCCGACAGATCCATAGGATCCTCAGAAGAGGACTGAGGGAGAAATTAGTTAGGATCTTTCCATAAAAAAAAGGACGGTGGACCAGTAAATAGACTCAACCCAGAGTTCACAGATAGGGACTTTCCAAACATGTTGAAATGCTTGTGGAAACTATAAGGTTCATTGTATCATTGGATTAGCCCTTGCAGGAAGGACAAGTACAGTAGGGAGAAAAAAGGTACTGAATCTAATAGGGTATTTCATGTAAATACATACTCACATGATAATCCTTCACCCACAGGTGGTAAGTATGTCAGACATGGTTGAACCCCAAGTAGATACTACCATGATTCACATAGGAGAATAGTAGGAATGATTTATTTAAATCCTATCTCGAATAAACTAGAATCAGAATCTGTCTCAGGTAAAACTAGAATAGTTAGACATTTGAATAGGTAAGGATTAGAGTAGACATTTGATAGGTTTGAAATAGAAATTAACGAGAGGAAGGGAGCAAAAATTTAACCGTACTGTGACGTGAGGTTCCCGTTAAGACTCGGAGAAATGAGGAAAATAAACTCCTCCATACTCCATATGAGGTGTTCTCCCGGAAGCGATCCCAACAGTTGGCATCATATTACAGAGATAATATCTGGGCATTTGAATATACTTTCAACTTACAGAAAGGATATAAAAAGAATTAAGAATCCTCAAAATCAGCTTTCCGTCCTCCAGGGAATCATCGCTATTAGTGAACAACGAGGTATCAGCGATGGACTCTGACTCATAAGAATTAGCTGAATCAGTCTCAGACTCAAGGTCGATGGATTCAGGAGAATTTTCATCCTCCCCATCCAACAAACTTTCCTCGTCCGAGAAAAATGCATCTCCTTATTTCTAGTCAGGTATTTTCGTAAAATACCCAGGAATCTCAAATTCCATTCTCTTTAAGTGGGAGAAATGGAACCTTATTCGAGAATTGCTTACTGGGGGGATTGTATTTCTCTGTATGACATAGTGACACCCTATTCGGTTCACATCAACAACAGTAAATGGCCTTCCCACCTATTTATAGAAATTTAAGCAGCAGTGCTTGACCCAGTTGCGTATTACTTTACGATTGCTACTTTTTGACCCACTTGAAGGTTTTAATGACGATGCCCTCTTTCCAAATTGGGGAAATAGTGTGCACTGGAGCAGAGCTTTTTGTAGTAAATAATCAGAAGGTGACATGTCCAATTGGACATGAGAAGTATTATATAAATTAAAATAGAGGAAGACAATTCTTCATCCCAAGTAGCGGGTTGCTCCAGAACTAAACATTTCAGTAGTTGAATTAAACTTCGATTAAATCGCTCGGAGACACCGTTACTCGAGGGATGAAGTGGAGATATTCGCACATGTTTAATGTTGTGTTTTGTAACATTGTTGGAATATCTGGGGAAGGTAATTCAGTTCCGATTATCGGTTAAATTACGATTTATGGAACTTTGGAGGAAAGGGAGAATTGGTGTTCCAGTTGCCGCTAGATACGTCAAGCTGACTTGTCGGGCAATGGGAATTACAACACCCATTTAGAATGAATTGATCAATAAGATATATGCAGTTATTTATTTTCCTTAAAAGTTTTTTGGGAATTGAATCAAATCCATTGGCACATAATCGAAGAGGTATAGATGGTTTGGCCAAGATTCTCACATGGTGGAGTTAGTATTAGAAGAAAAGTTTCTGATCTGGCAAGGGCAGCACCGGCACTTTCATCGCGAAATTACAAATTGATTGACCCGACTAAAAGGATGGCCAGAATGCTTGCTTTAAAAATATAATAAAATGCAGCAGTCTTGTTCCGCCATATTGGGCACAGAGATACAATGGATCCAGAAACTATGTGCCACTTAGTTAAAGATCCAAAGAAATTGCATATAATAGATCCCGGACCGTATATTCAAGAGTAATACAAGAAATGTATTTTCCCACCCAACACATAATTTTTAGGAAGACTTTTGTAGGGTTTAGGACCTTGTATGCCAACTTTTATATTGTTATCATTTTCTTAATCCTTCAATTAAAATTATCGAAGAGTACGATCATTTTTGTACGATATGAAACATCGGTATCTGATTAATATATAGTATTGATTACGATACGTTTTTTCACCTGTATAGTAGAGGACTTTAAATTGGACTGTGTACAAGTTGAAACCATCGGCCACCACAGTCAATTTTTTCTCCTTGAGATGGAATCAGCTTGTTTTCGGGACTATCAGGTAAAGTGATTTCCCTAAGGAGCACCAAGCCAGTACCAAGTATCAATGGGCGTAATCTACCCATGTATTCCTGGGGGTACTTATGAAAACGTTGAAGGATGAGTTACAAAACCCATTATAAACCTCAGGATTATGTTTACATAGTGAACAATAGGAATTTGTTCTCTATTTCCAAAACCACTGATGGCCCTTACTCCTATGTCTTCGGAAGCCAAAAGCTCTTTTGAATTCCCTAGGAAAGGAACAATCTCGGAACTTATTAAGTTTACGCCAGCCCCACTGTCTACAAGGCAATCATAAATGGGAGCATCCTGATCATCCAACTTGACACAGACGATCAAAGGTTCTATATCGGCCTGGCAAAGTTAATAGCAACGACCATGTCTTCACTAGCATAGAATAAGGTTTAGGCGAGAAATTTACTCACTGAGGTATCCCAAAAAGTTAATCAGAAGGATCACATTTTCTTTACAGAGCCCCAGTTTATCCAAAGCCTTTTCACAGATTTGGATCACTCTGTGGGGACTAGCGTTTAACTTATGGCTGGGCAGCTTCAGCAAACCCCCCTTTGCAACGACCTTCATAGTGATGACACGTCAGGTTTCACACGGGGTCCAGGGAAATAGGGTTGGGAAGCGGCTCCAGTTTGGTTAGCGAATTTTTCTGCGGCCAGTGGTGAATATCCGATCGTCGAAATAAACTTCTTTACCGCAACCTTGAAAAGGTATCATCTAGGAGGAGTTCGTTCGGGGATCACGGATCGTGAGGGGTCAACGTCACGATGCACCTATTCCCGCGTGGGAATGGCATCTACAAATAAGGGAAACATACAATAATCTTTCCGATATTATTATCGGGAGATGATGGAGGAGTCGTCCTAGCTCGGCATTCGGTATTTGAATGGCCGGTTTTCTTGCAGTAGCTACAGACTCCCAAGTACTTATAGCATTCCTGCATTTCGTGTCCTCGCTTCTCACAGTAGTCACACAAAATATATCATTCCGATCTCCCATACACTGAACGAGCCCTTCGTCTATTCTGAAGCTACATGGAACGTTCTATATACATTTTGTGGGTGAATGCCGAACAGTGTTGCTAGACAATACGACTGCAATATTTATCCTCCGAAGGACACGTTGGCAAGATTGGAAACCTAAGAGCGATGTGTTACGGTTAATTGAAAGACTTTAGCGTTCTACGTCTGCGTTTCAACCTTCTTACCCAACAATCAGTCCCATTCCAGGAAAGAGTGCAGCATTAAATATCTGATTACCTGACCTCAAACAGATTGCTGTTTAAGTCTACCTTCCGGAAGAGGTCAAGCTCAAGAATAAACAAGTTGTGAGTGGGCCCGACCTTCAAGTGGATTGTTTGGTGACATTGAATTTGGAAGCGACGCGTGATACGCCTGTCATAAAGAGTCCGCAAAATTTCACTTTATTTCCACATGGAGCCTCTACTATAACACGCCATCCGCTCCATCATTTTGATTATATTTGTACGTCGGACGAATATCATCATATATGGGGCAAACTACATAGGAAAAGCATTCTATACCGGAGAAATCAAATGCAACTCTTCTATCGGTATCCAGGATAATGCATTGACTAGCTAGGCGCGTTCCTACAGCCGGAATGCAGCCAGCGAAAAACTTTATGATGTCTTGTTAGAGTATCGGTGAGGGCATGATACTTCCTGTATTCTCTGTATTCTTTTTTCTTTCGATTCTTCATCCACAGCTATTCCAGGATAAAACCAAACAAAAATTAAAACCCAAAACACAAGAATTATCCCGTACAGATGGAAGGTATTCACGGGTGTTCTTTGGATTGATCTCAATCGGTATATATTCAAAAAATTCCTAGTCTAGCTGTGCGGCCAAGCATCTTACATTGGTGATGGGCATTAGCGTATAGTATTAACTTACAATAGCCGTCAAAACAATTCCAGCCAGAAGTTAGAAACATAAGGAATCTTTTACGATATCGTAATTTGAACTTTCCAGGATCCACAACCTTAAGCTTCTGAGAGTTCTTGGGAGTTTACTCGAGTAAGAGCACAATGGCTTCATCCAGCCATATGTCCAAGTCCTCTTTTCAATGTGTTGGTCCTGAATACATAAAGGTTCATCGTCCTCCTCCAGGAATTAGAGCCATAGGCAGTCGTTGGGATATCCTTAGTGGAATATATAACCAGAATCGACTGAGAATCAGTCGAAAACATCTGGTGCTCCGGATATTGATTTAAGGAATTTGTTCTCGTTGAGGCTGTAGTAATTTATTATACTTCCAGAAAAGTCAGCCTTTCCTCTATTGATAGGGGATAGAGAATCTCTATTGTCTCTCCCATATCGGAGTTCTAAAGGAGAGACTTAGGTTGGGTGATAGTAATTTACTTGGGGTACTAGAATTACATGACGAAGATTGGGATTAGGAAGAAGTGAGGTTTAGGAGAAGAAATTATGAGTAGTCATAGATTCGGATTAGGATATAGATTTAGTTAGGAAATAAATTATGATTAGGGATGAGAAATAGGATTATGAACTGAAGAGTTAGGATTAGAAAGAATTTTGATTTCTGGGGATTCTACATAACTGGGTGGATTATGTAGAAAAGGTATTGATCGTGGTTGAGATTGGGAAACTAAGGAAGGTTTATACTCACGATCATATAAAAAGAAGTGGTATTTTTAGGCATATGCACATAATGGGAATCGAAGTTAGGTGGAATACCTTGACCTTGATCATGGAACGTTCTGTGTTCAACCTTACCGACTGTATCATTTACTTGAACCAATTGCCTTTCACTTAACACCTGTTTATGGAGTTTAGTTAATAAGGTACTCATCTCAGGCTCAGTGAAAGGTTTGTCAGAGTTAGGAGCTAAAGATAAGTCAGAGTTGGTAACTAAGGGTATGTCAGAGTTGGCAACTTCTACCCTGTTTTTATTTTCCACATTCATTCCTACATTCATTTCTACATTATCTTTATCATGATCAACACGCAGATGCTGTTCTAAACGTGGATCTGGATCTAGGGCAACAGCTGCAAGAGTTGGATCGTAGTCCAAATCCTCTTGGCTATCAGCCCTTTGCTATGTATCCAGAGTCTTGGTGATTTTTTTCTAATTTTCTTGTAAGTGATTCAAAGAAAGAATTTCAGGAGTATTGGAGGGTTTTACTAACTAACTTCGCAATCTGTTCAATATAAAGTACAGAGAGAGATTTCTTTGAAAAGAAACTAAGAGAACGGATATTTTTCAAAAAAAATAAATATGATGATGTGAGCGAGAGTAGAGTCACAATCCTAGTGCACGCAAGCGCAGGAACTCAAACTGAGTCCCTGTTCGGGCGCCACTTTAATTTATATTTATGTTACGGTGTACAAGAAGTACGCTGGGATCAACAAGTGTACCCGACGGTGAGGTACCTCTCTCCGCTCTTTCTTGGAGATATGAAGTTCGAAGAATTGAAGATTACGAAGGTCAATTAATGGAAAATTACGTCAATGTTAGGTTTGTGATGTTCAAAAATAGTGGTTCGAATGTCTAGTAAGCACAGCAACCACCTGACACCATCAGGGGGAATACGGAGCAGGTTAGGTTTTCTCCGTAACGGAGGAAGTTAGTCTTTAGGACTCCGTAGGCCTGCTGACTTGAATGACTTTCGAGGAGGATTGTGAACTTTGTATATAAAATGTTGATACAATCTTAATATTTTTACCCCGAGAAAACGTAGAATTATTCAGATCGTTCGGAACTTTCTCGAAGGTAACCGATAGATAGGTACTCGTATATGATTAAGATAATAATATCAATAAAGATCAATATGAAGATAGTGACATTCATAAAATTTATCTTTACTAAAATCGTTCGAATATATTGGGGAGTTCTGACAAAAGTTAATATGTTACACACAGTCCTACCCCAACAATATTATAAATAAAATTATGCTTATAATTGATCAGTAATACACCTTTGGAGAGCAAGTTTAAAGGTTCCAATTGTGTAAAAGTATGTACAAAGAGCACAGGACAGCTCTGGACCAGATACGAGAGTGGAAACCGAACGCTTCCCAAATATTGCTCAGTGCATAAAAATCAGGGAAATAAGAAATCCAACTCAACAATTGTTGAATTAAATGATGGACTAACGTGAATTTTTGACGGAGAAGGTTCCAAGTGGGAGTATGATTCAGTGAGAATTACAAATATGCTGAGTATGCTATTAAGGAGGAAAGTCAGGTTTCCGATCCCAACGTATCTAGAATTGGCAGGGAGAGGAGATCCAGATTGAACCAAACCCGAAACAACTCCAAAAGTAAAGATCAGGTGAATTCCAACTTAAAAGCACCGAGGAAAGATTCACTAAGGAATCCCACTCAAGATTATCAGCCAAAAAGAAAAGAATCCCAAGATTGAAACGTAGCCCAGAATAGAATTGTCTTGAAGAATCAGGATGAAATTCCCAAATAGTAATGGTTGGAAGGATCAGGATTGAATCCCAATATCAGAAATTCCCAAATCGGAAACAGCCCACAATTATAAACTTGAAGGAGGTTCAGATGAATTCCGTATTAGAATGTATCCCAAGCTTGGAACGTGCCCCAGAATAAGAACCCTGTCAAATATAAACCATTATTGGTTTATTACCATAATTTAGTATTTTGCATATTGACAGTATAAATGAAGTCACATTAAAAAATGACATACCGTTGATATATCCAAGAGGTGGTCTTTCTAAATGGAATTAATGATGTCAACGGCCCGTCCAGCAAGCACAAAGATAGTAAACTGTAATAAGAGTCTTTACTATCTGTACATTACTACAAATCTACAAGTTAAAATAACAAAATTCAAATAATTGTGCAGACAAGCTAGAAAGGCTTATCACTCTGAATAATACAATTATAATCTTTAATATTCATCTGTGTCCTGGTGCTATGGTTTATCATTAAGTGTATATATATCTATACATAAAATCATAACAAGATGTACTAGAAAGGAAGGAAATACTGTATAAATATCTATAAATGTTAAAGTAGTTTTCAATAATTGGAAGACTATATAATAATAAACACCACGTACATCCCATTGGATAGAAATGGTAAACAATCCAGACTGTATTATAAAAAACATTTCCGAGAATAAACAACACCAGAATAAGATAGCGAATTGCCAAGACACCATACTATGGATCAAATCTCCTTATAATATAAAATATTATATATATAATATCAATATAAAAATATATATTATATATATTATATATAATATATATATATAATATATATATATTATATTAAATTTAATTATAAAATATAATCATGTTATATATATATATATATATATTTATTAATATTAAAATTTATATATATATATATAATATATATATATAATTATTATATATTATATATACTAATAATTATTATATATATATTATAATATTATATATATATTATAAATATATACGATTATATTATATAATTAAATATATATGATATTATATTATATATTTTATATTATATATATATATATATATTATATATTAATTATATAATTATATAATATAATTAATAATATTCAGGCTTGTAGCGGTACCCATTTTTTACACTTTTTTTTAGCTTAGTCATTTTTCACTTTTTAAGCAATTTTACACTTTTCCTTCACTTTCTTCACTTTTTGAGCAAGTAGGTTACTTTTGGAGTATCTTTACTTCTGTTTTACCTGATTGACTGAATTAAAATGTCGGTTTAGCTACAAAACAGGTTGTTGACTCAAGAACTGAAAAACATAGGTTAAATAATTTTGGTTTAAATTTTTTAATTTTTCAGTTTGTTATTTAAAATAATTTTTTAAATTAATAATGAATAAAGTTTTTTTGAAATCTTGAAATTTTAAGATGGAAGATTGTAAGTTCAAATGTCTGATGAATAAAGATATCAGAATAGATAAATAAAACCTACCATGAAGCAGAGCTAACTTGTCTATATCTAGCGCCACAATCTTTACGAGTGTCACAGTTCTTCACAAAAAGATGAAACATTAATCATTCCTTCTGTGGTTATCATTGGGTTATGAAACTGTTGGGAAGGATTTTGCAAGTCAGAAATCAAAATTGTTGATAAAAAAAAATTTGATTGCTTTTTTTTTTTAATATGAAATATGCCAAAAAAATCTGATGAGGTATGAAGAACTTGGAAATGAAAAAGGACAAACGTTTCTGTCTGCAAAGCACAAAAACATTTTGTTGAATCTGTTAAGAATGTTGTGAACAAATCATCTGTGTCGAGCTCTCTGTTGTCTATCCCCTAATGAGAGATTTTCCAAAGAAAGCTGCCAAAATATAGCTGAGATTGCTAGGGTCATGCCATGGAAAATCCATAGCAGACATACTCTTAGATGAGTGGAAACTAATACATTTTGGAAAAAGCTGACCAGAGTCCGAAAAACTTATAGATCTGTATTGGCTCAGTTTTTTTTAAAAACCGATTCCATCAGTAAAAACACTTTCAAGATTTCAACATGAGAGAGTAAAAGCACTGTCAGCTGTCACATTGCGTAATGTCAGATGGTATAAAGCTCGTATCCACATCAGCGAACTCTACAATACGATCACACAGAGAGAACTTTAACATTCTTTAACACTGTCCTTAAACAAATGTAGATAAACAACCTATATCTTCTCTAACCCAGGATTCCTTTCCCATGGGACGTTTAGCATATATATTAAACAATACATTGCTTACTGGATAGAGAGAGTAAGTGAAAAATAAAAAGAGGAGAGTCGAAGATGAAGCGTACAAAGGCTTAACAAGACAAAAATATAGACTGACGCGTGTAAAAAATATTGACCAAAACGAGTGGTAAAAATCGGCTGCTGATCCAATATGGATTAATGACCGAAAAGAAGAGGCAGAGCCAAAGTGGATGGTGTATTCTAAGGAAAGATTGAAGAGAGTAATAAAATGTGAGCAAGCTTGGCCCTATCCCTATGTTGTACTAATGTTCAGAAAGAGGCATCTGAAAAAAGACGTAGTGTGGGAAATTTACAGGTTGCTGTTGAAAAACGAAAAAAAAAATTCTCATTTAGACTTTTTTTCAAAAAGTTATTACCTTTAATTTCTATAATTATTAGCGTTGTTTCTTCTGTACCAAATGTGACTAGTGTATTTTTTCAAGCATAGTTAATTATTCCATTTTTCTGTTACATTTATGACTTTCTAAAACTAACATTTCATTATTATATTTCTTTCATCTTCAGTTTTTTATATTTAAAACCTACTTCGATAGTTCTTAGCATCTCAAATAATTAAGTAAATAGCATGTTGTTATAGTAAATAAGTTAGGTCACATTGAATTCTTAGTAATGGAATTGTAATTCTTTTCACAGAACGTTTTTCTCAACAATATGTTAATTTTTTGTCCATAACAGGCTTTCAGTCACTTTTTTTTTCACTCTTTTTCAGCATTTCAGTTCATTTTTTCACTTTTTTCAAAATTTTATTCAACTTTTCTTCACTCTTTATTGATAAGAACTCGGCTAAAGCCCTGATAATATATATTAATATACTAATATATATATATATTATTATAAGTATATATATAGTATATATATATTATATATACTATATATGTAGTATTATATAAATTTAATATATATATAAAGTATATATTATATATATTATATATATATATATAAATACTTAAAAATATTTATCCCTATATATATATTATATATATATATAATTATTATATATATATATATATATATATAATATATATTATATATTATATATTATATATATATATAATATATATTATATATATATCTATATATATATATATATATATATATATATATATATATAATATATATATATATTATATATATATATAATATTCTTTCTTATTCTTTTCTTCTTTCTTTTTCCTCTCCAGGAAGGATTCTTCATTCCTGTCAGCGCGCAAGCAATCTTTCTCCAGACTCCTCTCCAGCACATCCTCTTCTTTTTAGCACTCTCATTTTTGGTAGCTGACATCTTTCCAGAGACCTCCACCGACTCCGCCCATCTCTTCTTCGGTTTTCCCCTTGGTCTTCTGCCCTCTGTTTCAATTCCCATCTTCTTTTCGGCATTCGTCCTGCTCCATCCTCTCCAGATGTCCCACCATCTCAATCTCCCAACCATCTTCAGTATCATCTTCACCCCTATATCTTCTCTAATTACTCCATTCCTTATTCTGTCTCTCCTACTCTATCTTAGTTCTTAATACCCTCATCTACGCCGCTTGTATTCTACTCTTCCCTCTCTTCTTCGTTGTTGTCCATGTCCCGCTCCGTACAGCATTTGTCGGATCAGCATACTTGTTAAAAATCACTTTTTTAACTCTTTCCGATTTTCTATCTTTCATCATGGGGTTTACCCCGTTTTCATAACTAATCCATACTTTCCCTTCGCGTAATTTCTCCTCCACTTCCTCCCCTTCTGTAAAACCTCCGAGATAATTGCAGGTATTACCGCCTTCACCTCCTCCCCTCTCACCACCTTCCTCATCCCCTCCTCATTTCCTCGGGTTATTGTTAATATCTCTTCTGTACGTTCATCCTCATTCCTGCTTCCTCCAATCTCCGTCAAACAACTCTACCACCTCTGGAATCGTCTCCTCTCTCTCGCTCCAATATGCCAGATCGTCCGCATATGCCATTATGTCCCCTTCAAATTCTCTCTTTCACTTTCCTTATCACAACGTCTAAATATAATATAAACAGCAGTGGCGATAAAACACTCCCCTGCCTCACTCCTGTTTTCACCTCAAACCATCTATCTTTCTCGCACTCAGTTCTAACATTCCAACAACTGCATTTCTCATTCATACTTCTATTGCCTTCTTTTCTACCCCTCACTCCATATTTCCTCTCATAGCTTTTTCCTTGGCATCGAAATCAAATGCCTTTTACAGATCGATGAACGCTAACAAAGAATGCTCTTGCCAATTCCAGCTCTTCTCAGAAGACCAATTCTTAGTGTGAAAGAGGTCCTTCGTTCCTTCTTCCTCTGTATACCCGTACTGTTCTTCTTCGAGTCTCGGTTCTACCTTCTCTCTCAACCTCCTTTCCAATATTCTTTCGTATCGTATATTTTCGCCAGAAGGTCCATCAGTGAAATACCTCTTATAATATTACAGCTGCCTTGCATTTCCTCTTTACCTTTTATATTCCGGATTATTATGCTTTTGCCCCACCTTTCAGGGGCACCTTCCCTCCTCCAACACTTGTTCATCGAAACTGATGATTCTCCCTCTCAAGCTTCTCTCCTCCCTCCACCACCATATTCCACAGGCCACTTCATCTTCTTGATTTTTTTACCTTTCATCTTTTATAGCGGTTTATTCTTCTACCTTGTAATCTCTCCGCCTTCCTCCTTCTCTTCCTCCTCTTTGCAACTTCTTCTTCTTGTTCTCTGTATTCTACCTTTAGCAGATCTTCATAGTATTCGGTCCATCTATCATTTCTTTCTTCGGGTCTCACAAGTAATCTCTCCTTTTAAATCTGTTACATTTCTAGACACGGTTTTTGGGTTTCTATACGCCTTCGCCATCTTGAATAGCTTTTTCTTCCCTTCGCCCAAATCTCTCGTTATTTCTCCTGCCATTCTCTCCGTCTCCCTCTTTTTTTTTTCATCCTCTTTATTCTCCCTGCCTCATTCCTTGCCTTACATATTCCTCCCTTGCTGCTGCTGTTCTTCTTTTCAAGCCACTTCCTCATTTTCCCTGTTTTTTCCTTAATTGCTTTTTTTCCTCCGTCCACCATGGTGTATGTCTCTTCTAGTACTCCCCTACCCATCTTATCATAGGTTTTCTCTAGCCACTTCCTTGATGACTTCATCTGCAAGGTTGGTTTTCTTCTTCATTCCTTAGGGTTTTCTTGCCTTTCCCGTTCATAATTTCGTCCGTTTTCTTGTTCTTGCAACTTCTCCACTCTGATCACTGCCCTCTTCTGCTCATTTACTCCTCCCTCCCCTCTTATCTTCATGTCCGCCACCACCAGTCTATGATCCGCATCCAAGGACACTCCCGGGATCACCTTTACATTCTTTATCATCCTTTTATCGGAGACTTTCATGTAGTCTATCACCGATTTTTGATCGAATTGTGCGTTACCTGATTCCATCTATACCTCTGTAAAGATGTGAGACTCTCTCTGCTTGAAAAACGTGTTCATAATTTTTACGTCTTTTCTCACAAAAATCGAATCAACGCCTCTCCTTCCATGTTTCTTGTCTCCTCTCCAAATGGTCCCACTCTCTCTCTCCATCTCTCTTTCTCTTTCCTACTCTATCGTTGAAATCTCCCATCAACAGCACCTCTCCCTCTCCTCCTCCATCCCCACCTCTCCCTCCATCAATTCTATAAATCTAGTTTTTTCCTCCTCTGTGTGCCCTGTTGTGGATGCATATACCTGGGAATTATTCTATCGCCTATCTTTCAACACGCAAGCATCCAATTACCCTCTCATTTATAATTCTTACTCTCTGTATAACATGGTGATAGTCTTGGGTCCAACTATAATGTCCGACACCATGCTTCTCTATTCCTTCTTCACCCCACCTATTACATCAGACAAATTCCCTTCTCCAATCTCTTTACCCTCCTCACACCCCCTCACTGATCTTCGCATCCCCCAACATTCTATGTTCTCTCCTTCAATGATATTTGATTATCTCCTTCCCTTTTATCTCCATATGTACCACATTTATCTGGCACACTATAATTCTTGAGTGTTCTGATTCCTAGTCCGTAAATCTTGCCGAAGTCGTCGTCTAAAGTTCTGTCCGGCTTCGAGGTCTCGTGCTTGAGTGTCTGCAAGCGTTTAATTTCGGGAAGTGGCTTGCTAGGCCTATCCTTTTCATTATATATATATATTATATGATATATATAATATATAATATATATATATATATATAATATATATATATATATAATATATAATATAAATATTATAGATATATAATTATATATATATATATATTTTATTTATTTATTTTTATTACCCATGCCTCTTAATCCTGAGGTAATTGGTCAGGGAAAGTAATTGTATGGTTCTGGCCAAGTGGAGGTGCAAGAATATTTAGGCTCCGGATTAGCAAAGGCCCTGCTTCAGTCTCGACGTAGTCGGATATGCTTTGCCACCGTAAGGGTTGGGTTCGCATTCCTAGTACGTGGCTTTATCCAATTGCGAGAAGCATGAGAAGTGATTGTTTCGTGAATAGATTTGTTCTGTTGTATAAGTGGTTGGGCTTGGTTGTGATGTGATGTGTACTGTGTATTGAGATTAGTGTAATACTACTATGCCGTAAACTGCAATACGTAAATATTCCAGAAAAGAAAATCTCCTATAACGAAATTTTTTTGTCCGTTTACGTTGGCCGAACTAGAATACTAGTATATATAATATATATATTATATATATATATATATATATATATATATATATTAAATATAGTTATTATATATATATATAGTATATTATATATATATATATATATAGTATATATCATATAGATAGAGAGAGAGAGAGAGATGAGAGAGGTTACTCGGCCGACTCTCATGCGAGAGACGGCTGGTTCAATCCTCCGTCGTAGCAGTTGGAGTTCTTATCTTCCTGGGGACAAGAATTGAAACTCTACTGCGAACACGTTGGGGGCGCTACAGTTCAATTTCCTGTAGTCTCCCCGTGTTACCCTCTGAAAAGGGGATAAAGCACGTTAAAAGTAAGTTTAATATATATATATATATATATATATATATATATATATATATATATATATTATATATATATATAATATATATATATATATATATATTTATATATATATATACTATATATAATATATTATATATATATATATATATAAAATATTATATTATATATATATATTATATATATATATATATATTATATATATATATATAGGTCAATGTACGGGACCCACCACGGCCCCAAGAAGCGGCCCATTTTTGGAGTTGAAAAATCACACTCATGGGTGGGTCCTGAATGTACATATTTTAATGTCAAGCGGAAATTTGAATGGCAAAATGAACATTCAGTCAAAAAATAAATAAAATTGTCCTTACATTATTAAAAGTACTAATATTACATAGAATTATATTTTGTTAAGAATATTCTCTTCTTGGGAGATGCTAGAAAATAGTTACTACTAAAGTGGGAAGATTCAGATAAGA
>JABUQX010108214.1:0-2500 GCA_015478945.1 Trachelipus rathkii | reverse complement strand
ATTGTCAAATTTATTTCCAAAAATTAGCCAAAAATTTGGCATAGATGTCTTATGGGAATAAGTAACTTTATTAATGTAATTAGTAAGTATGGATCTTGATTCGGCGAACTTGCTCTCTAACTAGTGTTGAAAAATCATCAAGAATATAAAATGTAAATTACCCCATATCTTTTCATTTTAAATTGATTCTCACAAGAGTCATTATAATTTCTTCAATTATCAGAAAGCAGAAGTTCTGGTGCAACTTCCCAAAATGTTTGAAAAATGTTTCGTTGATGTTTGCTGAAAACCCTTTTTCTAACGAAAACATCAACATATTTACAATATGCATTATAGAGCTATATTGTTGCTGATCGACTAATTATGGAGATACTGCAATGTTAAATAACATAAGTGAAAGAGTAGATTTAGATAAGTTAAAAAGACATAAATAAATAGAAGCTTATAGCAATTTGCATTTAGCATATAAAAAGACTTGAAAAGATCTAGGTTTTTTATAAAAGAAGGTTAATATCTTGATCCATGAAGCTCCTCTTATGCTTCACAATGCCTTTAATACAATTTTCATTAGAGTTTCGTAACATCCAACGAAATTTTCACCTACCTTGTGTCGCCATTCGTGAGAGCTTTCTCCATTTGTGTCTGAGAAAATCTTTTCTTTTTTTTGTGTTCTTTTAAAATGTAGTCGGCCTTGGCAATCTTAAAAAGCATATTCAGTTGCATTTCGAATGAATCCATAAAAATATGTGTTGTTAATGAGTGTAATATACCAATGAATGGGTAGAACAAATACCAGCGTGATGGAACATCTAACGCCGCTGGATATTTTCGACAGCCTTAAACACCTCTTAAAAACATTCTTCATTGCTTTCACCATTCATATCGTTGTCCATATTCAGAAAGTGTAAGTATTATATCAAAGTTCGTAGTATTTACTCAGATAGAGATTAAGGAAACAAAAGAACCAGTTATAGCAACATGGACCTACGAGACTGTCCACACGTCAACTAAATATTACAATACTGGCCCATACAAACACAACCTACACCAAACCCTTAAGGCCTGTCATATTAAATCCTCCCCGAAATGGTAGTATAATAAATTACGCGCCAACTACTTACCAAAAGTTAAAATCTTGAGCTAAAGGTTCATGCTAAACCACAATAAAGCTTATAATAATTTGTTTTGATAACAAGGTTAAGTCATACAACAAAAAAACTAAAACCCACTACTTGGCCATCACTAAAAAATCATGTATCACAAACCAACATTTATACTCTATCCAATACCTATTTTATAATGTTGCAGTGAGTCACACTCAAATCCCGCGGAAACCCAACCAATAAAATATAATACAGTTAGCAGAATGAATCAAGGTTACACGTCTTCCATTACATTTCTTATTGTCGTCCTCCAGAAAATGCTCCGTGGATAAATTTTTAAATAGTATACTTTGTTTCATGTTCCCTAATTGACTGGAGGAATTTGAAGGGGAAAATAATGGCATATGCGGACGAGGTCTTGCATTTGGAGCCCGAGAGAGAGGAGAGCTATTTGAGATGGGGTGGAGTTGTTTGTCGGAGGAGTTGGAGAATAAGCAGGGTCAATGAAGATGAACATCAGCACAGGACAGAGATATAACAGTAAACCGGAGGAAATGAGCGAGGGTATGGAGAGTTGATGGTGATAAGGAGTGAGGTGAAGTTACTCTCTATGGAGAACCGTGCATAATATCTGAAGTGGGGTACCAGTAGTTGTGGAAGGGATAAAGAAAGATGGAGATGTAAAAGTATGGATAGTTATGAAAGCGGTATACCCCATGATGAAAGATAGAAACATCGAAATAGAGGTTAAAAAAAGTGATTTTTACAGGCATACTGACTCACCAACATGCTGTACGGTCCCTCTAAACAGGACAATACAACCTCAAATAAGTATAATAGATAAAAAGACGGCGGAGATAATCTAAAAATGATTGCAAAGAGTAAGGAGAGACAGAATAAGAAATGATGTTATTAGAAGAAAAGATATAGGTGTGAAGAAGACACTGAAGATGGGATTGTGGGTAGATGTGATGTCTTTGGAGAGGATGTGAAGCAGGAGAGAGGGTGCCGAAAATTAATGCAGATAAGAGGAATGGACACCAGAGGGCATAAGACCCAGGGGAAGATCTCGAGAAACATTATGGGCCGGAATCGGCTGGCGCGCATGATTCTGGAAAGAGTTAAGTACCAATATGAGAGCAGACTGAGAAGAGAAGAGGAAAATGAGATACAGGAGGGGGCGTTAGCTGCGAGATCGATGCTTGCTCGGCTACAGGATGAAGAATCCTTCGTGGGAGAGGGAAAGAAAGAAAGAAGAAAAAAATATATATATAATGTATTATATATATATATATCAGAATAGAAAATAATTAATTCACTAGTTCATAATAAAGCTTAACCACCAGGGTCCATCTCAGCATTGAGCCCCAACGGCCGCTAAAAGGCAGTACCAACCT
>JABUQX010108212.1:12500-23134 GCA_015478945.1 Trachelipus rathkii | reverse complement strand
TATGAGAATGTTAGGAAGGTGATGATTTCTGTGAAGAGAGGAGGTATGTGTGTAGTCAATATACTTTCTTTCAAACACCTTAATCCGATAGTACGCGATTATCTACTTATTTAACGTGAGCTGGTGGTGATAGGGTAGAGATGGTATCCGAAGTGAAAAGTATGAGATTGATTTTGTGGTTGGTGAAGAAGGAGAGGTGAAGTATGTTTGGATGTTAAATCAAAGGAGGTTTAGGAATTGGGATAGCGGATCATTATGTAGTTCTATGTAAAATAAGTTAGTGGGGCACATTGATAGGAGAAGTAGAGAGGTCCATACCCAGAAAGGAAGAGGCTAGAATATTAATGTAGTGAGCAAGTTAAGTGAGCAATGTATTTGAAAATTTCTAGCATCTCACACACACTCAAAGATATCTTACCATAGTTTAGTACCACACTCTCGGTTATCATGCGGTCTATCAAACTAATTTGCAACTCCTTCTCTCCCTCCTCATTTCTCTCTCACCACACTCAACTACACGCAACTGGCGAGCGAATAATGCACAAATCACTATCACCAACTCAATTTCACCTTTATCCTTTCAAATATACTATTCCGTGTTTCAGTCAACAGCGATAAATATGGCTATTAACATCTCCAAGATATTTGCCCTTTCCTAAAGAAATACATTCATCACCTCATGCTCATCTCGTTCTTTGTATCTTCCTCAATCATTATTTTCCATTTTGGAGGGACATCCAAGTATAGATATTAACCCTATCTACTTGATTTCATACAATTTGTCGCTTCCTGAAAGATTTAAAAATTTGACAATATACCATTGGCGCTATTTGTATCTTCTCTCCAGTCCAATCTGGTCGTACGGCGATCCTCCTCTCGACTCCGTACCGACTCATTCCTTCCGACTCTGTGGCCATTTGCTCTCTATCAGCATCTCTCTCTTGCTCTCAAACCGTACGCCATCTACCACCTCTGCCCTCTCTCCCTCTCTGCCTCTCTCTCTCTCTCTCCTCTCTCTCTCTCTTCCTCTCTCCTCAGTTCTCTCTTGCTTCTTTAGTGATGCAGCCAATCCCACGATCTCACCCCACCGCCCCTCTTAGTCGACTCTACCGACACGCAGGACCAGTACGATGTTGCGGAAAGTCTTTCCCCCGCACACATACTCCTCAGTCTGGATTCGCTCTCTCTCTCTCTCTCCTCTCTCCTCTCTCTCTCCTCTCCCTCTACTCCCCATCTCTACTCTCTCTCTCTCATCTCCCTCTTCTCTCTCTGGCTTCTCTCTCTCTCTCTCAGTTCTCTCTCTCTCTCTCTTTACTACTCGTGCTCTCCTCTCTCTCTCTCTGGGAAAAATATAAAGATGATTGGGCAAGTCAACACTACTTATACTCTTCTTAATAAAAATCCTTAAAAAATTATTATTGCGTTGTAAGGAATGTGTAATCTAGAAGTGCGTGCGTCAGCAACTGGTCTTGAAATATAATCCGAAGGTAACATTTCTTGTAAAATAAACCACAAAACCTAAGCTGTTTTAACACCATACTATTTAAAGACACTATAGATAAGGGTAAAAGTACTTGTGTTCATGGTCATTATCCTCGATACATTCAATTACACATACGGCAAGAGAACGGATAAGTCCATAGAGTACCTTCTTGATTGGGGAGAGGCGTGCATGTGCGGGTTCAACAGTGAATGAAGATCGAAATCCGAGCACCTTGAGTAGGACACTTCGTACCCTCAACTTAAATTTAAAGCCTAATAGGAGGAAGAGGCTTATCCCAAAGAGACAGACCATCAACTTACTAACCTGTGCCAGTGGAGGAATAAGCAGCAAGGAAAGTAACAAGTACTCACCATGGCCCTTTTACTACACAACGTCAGACCTGTCAGTGAAGAATAGGGTATCCGTGCAAGCAAGGATGAAAAGAGAGAAGGAAGAAGGAAGAGATAAACTTCTGAAAGAGATTGGAAATCTGGCTTGGTTATGAGTGTTTCGTCCCTCTACTATACTAGTGTATATATATATAAAGAATATTATATATGTATAAAAATAGCTATAAGCTAACTAAATAGAGAATAGAATAATATACGTCAACCTAATTATAAATAAAAATGTAAAATGTATATAGTATATTATATAATATATATAATAATCATATATTATCAAATATATATATGCGTATATTAATATATATATACTAAATATATATAATATATATAGTAAGTATATATATTATAGTATATATAATAATATATATATATATCCTTATATACTATATATATATTAGTATTTATACTATAATATATATATATATATATATATATATATATATATATATATATATATATATATATATAGTATTATATATATATATATATATATATATTATCCACTTCGCCTTCTTTCCCCAGACTGGGCGGAAGTAAGTTGCGTCACATGCACCGGGGAAACAGAAAAGTAGTTAGAAGTTAGAAGATATGAACGCAAGGTAGAAAGAAAAGCCTAGCCTCCACCTCCTTTATACTCTTAAGTGAGAACTCGCACAGTTTAAAAAAAATCCACCCATTTTCTCTGCGGGATTGCGACGAACTCTCACTATGGAATCTCTCTCCAATGTAGGGTTCATCCTTTTGCCCAGGTCGGCCACAACCATAACCCCCTCACAAAACGACGCCATTCAATCCTATTAATGCACCTTTCTTCTCGCCATCTGCCCAAAACTCACATTTTCGTCTTCCTCCAGGCAATTCCGTGTTACTGACTTTCTCAAATCCCACTTCATTCGTACTCTTTTCTCTCTCAGTCACCGTTCGATCCCCAGACAACACTCGACCAGACTATAGTTACATTCAGGCTCTAGCCAACCGGCTATCATCCTTCCTTATCCAATGGACGCCGAACTCATGTCAACTACAGTACTTTCTTTCATTATTTCTCCTCCATTTACCCCTCCTTCTATCACAACCACACAAACTTCTCTTTACAGTTCATTTCTTCATTTCTAATACAATCTTCTCAACACCTAACTACGTGCCTAAGATTATCCATCCTGACTCACATATATGTAACTTTAATTACTATACCTCTTTTTCTATAGACCAGAGTCCTCTACGCCTATACAATAAGGTTAAACAACATTACGCTTCATGTTAAGACTCCCTATAGCGCACTCAAGTACTTAGTCCTTAACATCCACAAGGATTTAATTGCACCAGCCACTCTTTTACCACCATTCAACAACTTTCCTACTACACTCCACATTATATCCGTTCCCTTTTCATTTAACATATATACTATAAATTAAAAACTTATGACCATTGTTCCAGGCTGTCTCACCATCTTGGAGATTAAACATTCACACCTGAGGGACTTGTTACCTACTTCAACAACCATTTAATCTTACTCTTATATACCGGCTTACTTTCAAACCCTCCTTTACTAACACCCTGAGCCAAATCACTATCTACCATCCTCTCTAAACCCTTCATTCAGTAATTCGCCCACACAAAACCAAATATCTAAATCCGCATATATATATAAACAAGGTAAGTGGGCAATCACCTCCACTCCTCTTCCATCTCCTATTACATATTCCTTATAAACAACCATCCCCTTGCCACCCCCCAACTAACTAATTTTCTTTATAACCCTAACTACAATATACAAATTTGAATAACCAAGGAGACATAAAAACATTCATCACCTGCTCTCCACTCCCGCCTATTAAACCAATCCACTATTTATCGGACCATTTATATTCTTAAATACACGCTTCCTAAAATCGTCATACATACTTTTATGATTCCATAATTTCAAGGCAATCCTACCACCAACACATATATATCTATCGCACTTAACCCAACCGTACATACATCACCCACCATTAGTGTCACACAGACTAATAACTGTATCGCTTTTAATTTCTGGTTACTTTGTAGATAATATAACTTTTCTCACTACTCTCCCTTGTGGCATTCTCACAGCCACACAAGACCTCCCTAATGCGTTCATGGGTGTCAAAACATGGGTTCAAAGTTCAAATGGTTGCTTTAAAAAAAGCTTGAAATAATTGTTTATTTGTCCTTGTGAATATTTCACAATTATATTTTAAATACTTTGCCCACATTATTGTTAAGCATATTTGCTTGGACTCTCACGTAGTGATAGTAATTTTAATACTTCTAATCTGGTATCACTTCATGTGTGGTCTAAATTATTAATATATTACTATAGAACTGTCTGACACGCTCATTGATGGAAATATTTATGTCGCTATTACCTCTTATCCACCATAAGTGTCTGGTCATAAAACATTGATTATTTGTATAATGTTTGTAAAAAATAATAATCTCTTGAATTATGTTACGGTTATTTGTGTAGTAGGCTTGCCCATAATCATAGGTAGCTATAGGCCTGTCTCGAGTTTAAGCATTGAAGTTAAAAATTTAATTTGATTTTGCAGAATTGCATGGTAGCAGTAATTAATTACATTATATATTGAAATGAACTAATGCTCAGCCCTGTTCTAATAATTGTGCTTAAACATTTGAAAAAAATTCCCCCTTAATTTGGTTTCAACAATTTTTTTTTTGTCTGGTATAGGTAATATTAATAGAAATTTTTTACTATATATATTTATTGGCTTTACACTTCGGTTATTTAAAATGTTTTCATTACTAGACACATTTTGAGAAATGTTTAAAAATTTAGGCCTGGAGCAGGGCCTTGGGTTTGAAAATTAAATTGCTGTTTTTGAGCGTTTATTATAAATATTTTGGCTCGAAAAGTATATTAAAGACATTAAATAGAAACATATTATTTGAATATTAAATAAAAATAATATTAAAATTTAAAAATATTGGATTATTATAAGGTTGAAAAAAAAAAACTAAAAAACAAAAAAAAAACAAAAAACATCGTTTATTTAATGTTTTTTGTTAAACTTAGTTTTTTTTTTTTTTTTAACCATGGTTTTTTTCCCTGGTTTTTACCATTCATTAACATCTTAGAGTTAGAAAGTTCCAAATTTTACCTTAATTAAGCTTGGGTCCTACTTGAGACAGACTTGAACCATAATCTAGATTACATTATTTATCGTATTTATTTATTAGCGACTGAGTATCTAGTCGTTATAGATCTGTTTTATGTTTATTCTATTACCCCTACTATTTAGAACTTCCAAGCGGCGTTATTAATAACGATAGCCTTTTCCTATGATCTAATTATATCAAGGAGTTTGAGTAAATTATTACCTCCTTAACGTATATACGAATGGGGCGTACCTAGCTCTAGTGAACTTGCTGATCATCATAATACTATAACCTCTAATAAATATATTAAAACCATCACTATTATACTACAAAAATAGGCAATCCAGTTCCAGATCATATATATATATAAGTTTTATTTGGTAAAAAATCCAAATTTAACAGTATTTTAACAGGTTTTACTTAAAATATTGCTTATCCAATAAATTCTTTTTTTTCATATTTACTTGTTTGATTTGAAGCCTAGCTTAATGTTACAAGTTAGAAATAGATTTATCCCATATGGATAACGGAAGCATATAAGTTACTATATTTTGTATTTTTCTAATGGATGAGTAATGCCATAGTATAATTTGTATATATACTCCAAATATTATAAAAATAATAATAAATAATATATTAAATATATATAATAATTAAATAAATCAATAATTAAATAATAATAATTAATAATAATAATATATAAATAATAATAAATAATAATAATAATAATAATAATAAAAATAATTAATAATTAAATATAATAATAATTTAAATAATTAATTAATAATAAATTATAAATTATCAATAATAATATTTAAGTTCTAATACTCAAAAATAATTTTTATATACTATCCACACAACACACATATATATTAGTAGTATATTAGTTTCTTATATATACGTAAATATAAATTATCAGGTAATAATCCGCCTAGTTATAAAAGAGATGCTAGAGCCTAATTATTAACCTATTATCTTTGATAATAGGTTTCATATAGCATATATACTTATATATATTATTACTATATATATAATGACGAAATATATAATTATAGGAAATAACATAACAATTTATATATATTTCTCTATTATCTTCACCAATTTAGTGTAAATTTTCATATGGATTAACAGTATTATATAACAATTATTTAAAATTATCAACACAGGAGAGAAAGGATAACACTTCCACTATGGATAGTCTGGAAGAAAAGCTGGGTTGTGCATTCAAACTGGTCACAAAAAACTGCGGCATTTTTGATTCCCAAATAAAGATTATACAAAACATTAAAAATATATTTTATATCCTAATTGGAAACTCTACAGTGAATTCGATCACAATTACATCTGGACAAATCCGATTAAGAGTGTATACCATAGCGCTTATCTTTTTTAATTATTTATTATCTTTTATCAACATTATATACTTGCTTTAATAAACGCTGATCTCTTTCTTAATGGAATTTTTGGCTCTTACTATCATAACAAATCAATCACTTTCTTATTCCTGGTTGTCCATTGATAAATCAACTTATCTCTAGAACCATATCACTTTAAGTACATTATACTATATATACCTATAAATAAATATGAAAATAATAATTCTATTTATTACAGGTGGTAAATTTCAAAAGATATATATATATTACAGATAAAAATAAATATAAAAGAACTATATACTCCAATACTGTTTACTACTGATACATGGGAGAATTCTCAGCCATACAAAGAGCTTATTTTTATGTTATGTTTATGTATAATACATGGTCAAACATGAGGTAAAGCGTTAAGTCAAAAGAGCATGACAGGGAATGCCATGGGGTATGGGAGGGATTGCCATGGTATGGGAGGGGGTATAATGTTTGCGCTACTGTTTTACTGCTTTACTTCTTTAGGGTTAATAAAGTATTTATTTTTAATAAAAAAATTAGTAAAACATAATGTTTTTAATCGCTAATGATTAACAACTAATGTTTAATAAAATAATGACATTTAGTAAAATTGAAAAAACTTGTCAATAAAATATAAAATTTATAAATAAAAAGTTTAAAATAAAAATTTAAAACAAATTAGTAAAATTTTAAAAATGAAACTTATAAAATAATAGAAAATTAACAAATAAAACAAAAAAAAAATAAAAAAATATAAAATAAATAAATAAAACTTTTAATAAAATATTTAATGAAGAAGAATAAAAAAAACTTTAAAAGAAAATATAAAAAGAGAAAAAAAAATGTTTATTAGAAAATGTGAAAAATATAAAATGTCTTATCCGTCAAAATTGAAAATATATATATTAAAAAGTTTTCCAAACAACGTTTAGAAAACAGGACACAAATGCATGACGTTATTAGAAATAACCAATTCAGTGATCAGGTAAGTTTAGCGTGAGGGAAAAAAATTTTTTTGGATAGTTAATGCATTGGTTCCCAATCTTTTTTTTAGTATCGCACCCCCAAGAATAAAAACTAGAAATATATCCTTTTTACTAATATATAATATATATATATAATATATATATATATATATATTTATATATTTATATATTGTATAATACTATATAATATAAATTATATATAAATATAGACATATATAATAAGATATATTATATATATATATTTTTTATACATACATATATATATATTATATATAGTATATATAGTATATATAGTATATAGCCTCTATATATATATATACAATGATATATATTATGTGAGTGAGTGAGTGTGAGTGAGTGATATAATATTTTATATATATATAATTTCTTAACAAAACAGTATATGATACTATCTACATATATAACTATATTTATATATATATATATAATATATATATAATTATATATATATAGTATTTATATTTGTATACAAAGTTTATCTTTATATATATATATTATATTTATTTATAAATTTTAATATAAATAATTATGTATTTTTTAAATAATTTAAAATATATTTGAGTAAGTGATATATATTATATGTATATGATTGATCGAGAAGGAGCTATATATATATATATATATATATATATATATATACATAATTGCTAAAAAAAAAAAATTAAGGTTTTTCTTCATGCTTGTCGTGCATCCCCTGGTATATCAAGACGCACCCCAGTTTGCAAACCACTGAATGATAATGTATTAAGTAAAAGGGTATGCTAAGTTTTGCTATGTAATGTTAGGTACTTTATCGATATTCTACACTAAACTTTGTCAGTGTTAGTAGTTTATTCATACGTAAGGTATGTTAGGTTTGTTGTGATCCATTATGTTATTATTTCAGGTAATGTTATGTTGGCTTTGTTGATAAGTTAAAACTTTGTTCATGTTGTTAATTATTCTTGGTAATGACAAGTTAAAGATTTTAAAGTCTCTTCGTGAACATAGGTTAAAGTGAAACTATGATTACATGTTTGTTAGTATATTAGGTTATTACAATTATATAATAATATAAAACAAGTTCTTTGTTTAAAGCCTTTATTTTTATGTTACATTTATTTGTAACATTTTAAAAATTGTGAAATATTTAACGTTGAAAGAAAATTAAATATTGAAGTTGCAATTTAAATAAATTTATTATAAGGAATATGAAAAAAGTTGCATATAAGCATATCAGTAATGAATGGTATTGCATCATGTTACGCATGTGGACATAGCGTATAATCATTTTCATGTTTTGTATTGATATTTTCTGAAAGGAGCGGATCTTAAAATGATATATGTCTAAAAATATTTCATGTTATCTTCTGAAAGTGTTAGGCATTACAATTGCGTAATGTTTTGTTATACATTAAAAGTCACCAGATTTTAAAGTCCCTTCGTAAAATATATGTTAAAGTGAAACAATGATTAAATGTTCGTTAGCATATTCGGTGATTACAATCAGGGTTGTGGAGTCGGAGTCGGAGTCGGAGTCGCGGAGTCGGGAGTCGGTAGTTTTGAAGAGGGTGGAGCGGAGTCGTATTTGAAAAGGGTGATGTCGGATCGGTGTCGGAGTTCGGTCATTATGAAGAGTGTGGAGTCAGAGTCGGAGTCGGAGTCTGTAATTTTCAAGAGTCGATAATTTTCAACTTTCAAAATAGTAGAGTTGGAATCAGAAAATTTTGAGCGGAGAAGATGACAAAATATGAATTGTGGACTCTGGAGTGACTTCACGCTTTCAAACAAGTTCACTTTCACTTGCGACTCCACATCACAAAATGCAATTACAAACTTCGAAGTTTTTTAACCTGCACCTTATTTTTCAATTTGGATTATATTTCTAATGAATCAACTTCAACTGATATACCATCTATATTTAAGATGTTGAAGAAATAAAAAACTCCAAGGTACGAAAAGAAATTTCTTCATTGACATTGGTATTCTATACTAGCTGTTGTTTATTTTAATTCCTATCTACAGGGTAAGCTAATATTGAAAAGATCAAACAACAAAAAGCTGAATCTGCACTTTGCAACGTGACCATGGTCGCCAGCTTCCAAGCCAGGGGGGCAGCTTAAAATTTTATTAGAGCTTATATATATATATATATAATATATATTGATATAATATATATATATATATAATAATATATATATACTATATATAATATATAATTAATATATATATATATATAATAATAATATATATTATATATATATATATATATATATATTATATATATATATATATAAAAGAAAGAAGACATAAAACTAGAAACATTTGTTTGGATAATTAAATGATTAATATTTTTTAAAAAAATTATTTTATTAAAACAATAGAATATCAAAACAATATGCAATGATGGAGAATTCACAATATAAAGAGTTGCAAAATTGATTTTTATTAAAGTATTTCTTTGGTTCAAGGCAATTATCAACTACTGTGAATAAAATAATCATAAGGTTCAAAACACAAATTTTCTGTGTGCACTCATCATAGCCAGCCCGTTTAACCTGTCGTCTTCCATAGTACTTCGTAGCCAAGTCTTGATCCTTCGCAGAGTACTGAAAGTGCGCTCTACTGTACTGGTGGTGCATGACTGGGCGAGTAGTATCATCAAAACCTTTTTCGTCTCCTTTAAGACTTGGGAGACAACAAGATCTTTTAGTTCTTCACTACTCAGTTTTTTGTCCTTCCAAATTATTTACCAAAGTCTAGCTCTTCTTCTATGCCTTCTAAGTGTAAAAAACTATAAATGAAGAACTGTCTTTTCCTTTAAAATCATCGATTGTTGATGTATAGCAATGTGGAAAGAATGTAGAAGTCAATGTATAAGCGTCTATTTCAGTAGAAAACCCATAATTCCATTGAAGAGGTTATAGAATCCAGATTACGAATTATTAAGGATCTTCTCCAGAACTTCGTGGGATTTATTGCTGG
Organism: Trachelipus rathkii; assembly: GCA_015478945.1. Classification (NCBI taxonomy): domain Eukaryota; kingdom Metazoa; phylum Arthropoda; class Malacostraca; order Isopoda; family Trachelipodidae; genus Trachelipus; species Trachelipus rathkii. The sequence continues at coordinate 12,744 of JABUQX010108212.1, read as the reverse complement.
ATGGTTGCTGCGGTGCTGCTGCCTACCAACAATCCGTGGTATATTCAGATCAAGTCGCAGTTGCTCGGCGATTGTATTGCTTGCTTTAACACTCTTACCATTCCACAATGTGTTGAATGTGCTGCGAGGGGTTTTGACGATACAAGGTCTTGATTGAGAGAAGCATTTAAAAACTGGCTTCTAACAGTCGCAGAGTACTTTCATCAATATCCATAGCCATGATGAATACGACTTAATGCCGTAA
>JABUQX010108212.1:0-2500 GCA_015478945.1 Trachelipus rathkii | reverse complement strand
ACTATACTATACATACTTATACTTAAAAAAAAAATTAACAATGGATAGTGAGTAGAGTTTATTATGAATATTATTAGTTTATTATTAAAAGTTTGAGGAAAGTATTTACATTAACTGACTCAAAATTTTTCTATTGATAATAGTAAAAATATATATATATAATATATATTTATATAATTATAATTATATAAATATATTAATATTAATACTCTGTATATATGGTGTGGGATATCTCACATAGGCAATCAAATATTAATATAATAATATACATATATTATATATATATATTATATATATATTAATATTATTATTATATAATATTAATATTAAATTATATTAATACAATATTAATCCTGACAGCGATTACAGCTTCTATGTCTCAGAACGTTACTTACATAATACTTATTATAAATATTTTTAAATAAATTTTCAAAAGATAATTCTTTATGAGCTTTAAATGATCTCCGCAAGAAAATTTTATTAATTGTATATATATATTTACCGTATAATTTATATATATAATAAATAAAAATATAATAATTAATATATAAAGTAACATACAATTACGGGTTATAAAATAGGTTTATAATAAAGAAATATATAATACTGTCCTACTATAGTACTATTAAGTGAGTAGTAGTATATAAGGTCGGAACCACCGCATGTTCGATATACTTGAGACGATATACTCGACGTTTCTCCCACTAAAGTCATCCTTCTAACGCCAAAAAAAAGTTAGTAACTTATCACGTAAATAAGTAAGCTATTAGTTATAAGCTAGATAATATATATATATATATATATATATATATAACTAGCAGTCCAGTCAAGTACCATTATATATATATAAATTCAGCATTATAGTAGTTTTCTAACTACTTTATATATGTCTATATACTATACTACCTATTTCGTTATTACATAAAGATTTATTATATATATAAACTATATTTATTATAAATACATTGTTGTAAATTTAAATTTAATAAGTATTATATATATATATAATATATATTAATAAACGACTATAATAATACTAATTATAAAGAGAATTATGGGAATATTAAGTTAATAAATAAATAATAAACTTGCTTCCTTCATTTAGGTGTTCTGACCACAGAGTAGAAGACAATATAGTATATTATTTTTCACATATTTATACCTTTACCCTTATAAATTGTATATTTCTATTATATTATATTATTGTATTTTGAAAATATATATATATATAGTGAGATATATATAATATTATATATGTTATATAATAATATAATTATTAATATATAGTTATTAATATTATATTTAAAATATATATATATATATAATATTATATATATAATATATATATATAATTAATATATTTAATATATATTAATAAATATAATATATAATATATATATAATATTAATATTATATATTATATTAATATAATATATATAATATATATTTTAAATATAATATATATTTAATAATATATATATATATATATATATATTATTAATATTATATATAATATATATATTTTTATTTTTTTTATTTTAATTTAATATTATATAATTATAAATATTAAATATTTTATTAATTAATATATTTATATATATATTATAATATTAAATATATATATATAATATATATATATATATATTAAATATATATATATATTATATTTATAATATTATAATATTATATATATATATTAATAATATTATTATATTAATATATATATATTATGTATATATATATAATATTATAATATATATATATATAGTATATATATTTAATTATATATGTATATATGAATATATATATATATATATATAGTATATATATTATATTATATAAGTATATATATATATATATAATATATATATATATATAATATATATATATATGATATATATATTATATATAAATATAATATATATATTATTATAATATATATATATTATTAATAATATATATAATATTAATATATATATTTAATATATTATATTATAATATTAATGTCTTAGTTAGAATATCTATATTAGAATATAGAAAGCTTGAGTTTATATTTATATATATAATTACTAGTGTAATAATTTACGTATAGCTGATATAAGACTTCGAATCAATACCTAAATATGTGCAACTGATATGCTATAAAAAGTAGCCAAAGCGTGAGTATAAGGTCCCTAAATAGTTAACCTCAAGTAGTAGTAGTATTGACCTGATATTTAGAATAGATTTTATTATTGTATATAGTGACTATTTATTACATAATATATGTAGTAGAGGGTATACGTAAGTGTAGTATAGGGAGATAATATATTGCACGAATATATATAAGAAATTAGATTTGTTAGGTGAATATCAGTAGTGAGTAGTAGAATTAATAGGTATAATATAAGTTAGTTATATTGAGTATATCACGGAGGAGGAGATAATGGTTGGTATATATATATATATACGTTTGAGGGTTATATGAAAGTGACGAAAATAGCGAACATAGGTATTATAC
>JABUQX010108211.1:15000-18690 GCA_015478945.1 Trachelipus rathkii | reverse complement strand
CGCGGTCCCATGAAGCTCTAGTTGGATTTTTCTGTCTGTGACGAGTTGTCACTAATTAATGGTACAGAGGGGCGTAATGCTGGCTTTCTTTTTCGACATTTGTCGTACTCTCCACTGCTTTCTTTTCCGATGCTTTCTATTGCAAATTAAGACTATGTTAGAAAAAAAAGGTAGATAAATAAAGAAATATGTATATATATATATATATACTATATATAATATTATATATATATATATATATATATATATATAATATATTATATTATATTATATATTATATATATATATATATATATTATATATAGTATATATATATATATATTTATATATATATTATATATATATATATATATAATATAATATATATATTATTATATAGATATAATTATATATAATATATATAATATATATTATATATAATATATATAATAATTATATATCATAATATATAATATTATATAATATAGATATATAATATATATATATAATATATATATATTATATATATACTATATATATTATATATATATATATATATAATATAAGTATATATATATATATTATATCATATATATATATATATATATATATATCAACTATTAAATTAAATTTTTTCTCTTTCTATATCTTCCTCCCAAAACATCAAGCTTCCCTCTCCCACATTCTGATAAAATCAAGCGACCTTAATGATAAAATAGGTGACAATTTTAAGCTAGTCCTAGTACATCTTTGAACTTTAACCATCCTTATGACATAGCATGGAAAAATTTACTTCTTTTATAACCAGCTCAGGTCACAGACAGGCCTATAGCAACCTGCAGAAGCTTGTGTAAATTGGAGTCAAGTTTCTTCTGACCTTTGCTCTGAAGTTTTAGAAACACAGTTCATCACTATTTTTTCAAAACTTTCTGAATGATGGAATGCTCAATGTTTCAGTCTTGCAGCGGTGGGAGTGTCGCCATATGTATAACGTTCATATAATTTTTTTTCAAAAGTTCTCCTGGTATAAATCCAACTTCAAAATTGAGTTGAATGACTGTTTGTCAGATTTTCAAATCTGCTATAATATGTTACGGTCTACTTGAAATAGAACTTTGTTTCAAAATTCAGATGGCGTCTGATGCCAGATTAACCAATTAGCCTGGCGGAGTCAACTCCGTTCGTAACTTTCTTTCTTTCAGTTTATTCGCTTTTTTCAACAGACTCTAACAGGTTCTATAGATAAAATTCATGTTTCTCTGTGAAGTTCTTTATTTCATTTCAGAGGTCGTAGAACTAATTTCTCTCTCCTGAAAGAAGTAGCAATAGTTTTCGTATTGCTTGACACCCAAATAGTCTCTTCCATTCTTAGATAATACTTGCTCTTTTTCGTTTCGTAGTAATAACACATAACTGAAACCATGAATAAGTAGCAATGAAATTTGTTTTAAAATGCAAAGTCATTCTCCCAACTCCCTCCACTGAATTCTTATCCATTACTCATTGAATTTCTCCTTCAAAACTTTTCAAAATAGTTTCATAATTGTTGAATACAAACTTTACCAGTTTCTTTAAAACAATTCCATTCTATAATAGAGAAACTTCCTATTTAAAGCCAGTTTTGATGTTAGAATGTCATGAACTTTCTGAAGAGGATGGTTTACGGGAATGAGAGAAATGGACCAGGTAAATCTTCTGATGTTAGAAAATAACACTGCAGTTAAAAATGTCAAACACAGATCTACCATATCCAAGAAGTCTATGGTTAAGCAGTGGAGTAGACAGCTTCTGATGCGTGGCTTCTTTGATTTTAACTTGGAAGCCTTTGAATTCTTCCTTCTCCCCTGACATGACCACTGGTCCGTCGTACGTAGGATTGGCCTTGTAATTAGGTATCAGTAAACGTTACTTTGTCTAGAATCTCAAAAATTAGTTTTTCTAAACCATATGTCTTGGAGTGAGCAATCAGGAAACTAAGAATCGCTCTTCAACCACCCAAGTTCCTGTCTAATCTTATGCGGTCACTGTACCGTTGTTCTTCCTTAGACATCTACTTCTTCGATTCATCGAAGAGAAATACCACTTATTCGAACTTTTTAAACTATTCCTTGAATAGGCTAATGCTATAATGTCTTATGATGTCATTCTGAACTTTTGGCTGCATATGACTAGTTATGTCGCTCGAAATGACTTGAAAAGTTTTTCATATCTGGCAAAAAATCTCACAAATTTCTAACATTTCCTCATTTTTCGAAGATTGTCTCCAAGCCGATGTCCTCTCAAAAGGGATGCGTTGACGCTTACGAAGCATCAGATAACTTCAAGTATCTATAGAGATTTTAGGATCTGCAGTGAATGCCAGAAGTGGCTATGCACTAAGTGAAAGATTTAAGAGCACACTAAATTTTAAGGGGTGTTCGCGGAAATCTGATTTAAAACCGTAAAACTATAAATCCTTTAAACTTTAACTTGCAAAACAATGTGATCTACTTGGACACCATCTCACGGTGCAACGTCTTAGTCATCTAGGACCTAAGTGTCCTAATCTCAATCGGCTCATTGCGTTGTAAGTTATAGTTTGTGAATTATATCTTACAATTTTATTTCGTCTGTCATGAACACCCCCAAATTAAAACGGAATGATACATTGAAATCATCATGACATATTTAACTAACAAAAATATTTTTTTCGTTATTCAAATAAATTTTCCAAGGGGTAGGGCAGAACCTTCAGGCTCCCCCTAGTTACTCCCCATGCACATATCATTCTATACCTAGCCGCACTAGTCGCACCAAATAAATAATGCCTCATTTTATTATTATATATTCGAAGTTTCAGATACGCTTCAAAAAAAAAAAAAAAAAATGGATTTAGTCATTGAGGGTGAAACATTTTGGTCTCCCTTTATTTTAAATTCCAATTTCACTAATTTTTAATCTTGTTTTAAGTTAATATATATATATATGAGGTATATATATATGAGTTATATATATATATATATATATAGTTCTTGAAACTATATATATATATAAATAATATATATTTATATATATATCTCTTTTTTTTCTCTTTTTAAACCTAAGGAAATGTGATAATAATTCACCTTAATATTTTTTACTTTAGTGAAAAAGAGTTAGAAACCTTGTCCTTCATTTACACTGTTTGCAACAACAACAGCTCTAGCTAGGACTAACACTGGGAACCAAAAATCCGAGAAGTATGATTTTATGGAGAACTTTTGGGGAAAAGTGATTAGTGGTTAGATGAAAGATACTAGACCCTCTGACTGGGTGAAAACCCTACCTGGGAATGTAAAACTCAAGGACTAGCGTTGAAAATCAACCCGTCAACCAATATAATCTGGAATTCTCCAGGAAAAGGACTTTAAAGGCTAGATAGAAGAAGATGCTCGTCTCATGGACAGGATGAAAACCCGTTCTGGAAGCGGAGGATAAAGAAGAAAAGAGGGGGAAGAGGAAGTAAACTTTAATTTGAATTTTAAATCTCAATCCAAGAAAAAATTCCTGTAGGGTCCCATCGATTTATATATTAATTAAGATAGGACTCTATGGGATCCTGCAGAAATTTTTTGCTGGGACACAACAAAACTATTATTTATTTGTGAAAATTTTAACGAATGATCTTAAATCTGTTTTTGTAATAATTTTATGTTATTTTAAAATTTATTCCTATTTGTTAAAATAAAGAGA
>JABUQX010108211.1:2500-10000 GCA_015478945.1 Trachelipus rathkii | reverse complement strand
ACTGAAACTCATTGTTAGTATCATATACCAGCAATATATTTGCCAAAGAAAAAAAAAAAACAAAAAAAAAAAAAAAAAAAAACATCAGATTAGGTCTTAAAACAAACAGCCATGAAGATGAATCATGTCCTGTCAACACTTTGAATCCATTGAGTTAGTGGATCAGAGTACTAGCATTGAGAAAACTGAACTGACGGAGGTTGGACCGATTTATGGAAACTGAATTAGAAGGGATGGACGGATGGAATGAAAAGAAGAGAGAGGAAGGGAAGGAAAGGATGGATGGAAATGGAAGAGCATACATATATAAGAAAGAGCAGAGAGAGCATATATATATATATATATATATATGAGAGTATGAGAGAGGAGGAAAGAAAGAGTGTGTGATAATGAAAGGAGATAGAGAGCAGAGAGAGTGCTGTTTGAGAATGGAGGGACAAATAGTGGACAGGATGGATGGATGGATGAATGGATGGATGGATCATTGGACAAATTTTCCTCAAATAATGGAGAATCTGAAATCAAATGTATCATATAAAAATTAAATGAAATAAAAAGCAACATGTGGCAACCTTTTTCTCTTTGAAGGAGTCGGTTAACACGTCACAGTGTGGTTGGTTAACATCAGTCTGATATTTGACATGTAACATATTTATGTAATTATCCCTTTAAGGAAAACATATATATATATATATATATATATATATATATATGAGAGAGGTAGAGAGTTATATATATATATATATATGAGGAGATATATATATATATATATGAGAAAGACATCCAAATTAAGTAAAAAAACGTCTTTAATGAATTTGTTTTGATACATGGCGTAAAAGGTTAACTAATTAATATTTTGAAAGTTCCGTGAAAGTGTTGTGAAATTTTATCGCACATGATAATTTATAACGTAAAAGAAAAGCGGATTGCATTAACATTTCATTTACAAACTTAAAAAAATTGCATAAAGAACTCAAAAATATATTCATAAAGCCCTCTCTCTCTCTCTCTCTCTCTCTCTCTCTCTCTCTCTCTCTCTCTCTCTCTCTTGTTTACATTGGTCGAGTGAGAGAGTAAAGAAACAAGGTTAGATAAAATACTTTAGATCAAACGGTAGCCTGCTTTCACCATCCATGCCTTTGCTACCAGTGATTTACCCTTTTTAAAGATGGCCGGGCTGTGGATTGAAATTAATAAATGTCGGACGTCCTTAGATTGATCAACATCACAACTCCAAACCACGTTCAAAGTCTGGATATAAACCTTTTATGGTATATTTAAGATACCTTATCGAACTAGCTGAAATGAAGGGTGCATTAACTTGATAATTTAATTTAAAAGGAAGAATACCCGGAGACCGTAGTGGAGTTCTCAATGTTCCAGAAATAGTCGTAGACAGATGAAAGTTCTAAGCAAAGGATGATTGAAAGGTCCAGAACGGAGAAGTACCAATGAAGGTGATGAAGGAGGAGAAAGGTGCTATAAGCCGTTTGTCTGATCCCCTTATGAAGATCTCGTCCCTTTATATACATACATATAGCAGCATATATATATATTACATACATACATATGAAAGAGCATATATGCAGAGCAGGCATATATATTAAAGTGGGGGTCTGCAGAGCCATGGCAAAAAAAAAATTAGAAAGGCAAAGAGATGAAGGTGGAGCTCAGGGGTGGTGGGTCAGGGTCCTGAGGGGGTGCTTGGGGAACTGGAGAAACAAAGGAATAAAGTCCTGACTTTTGATATATTTTATCTCTCAGGGAACTCAAGCCTGCTTAACTTTGTTCTCAATTCCTTTATTACACTTTTTTTTTTTTTATTATTATTATTTTTTTTTATTTTTTTCCTTTCCCTTTTATTATTATTTTACCATCTACGCTTCTTCGATATTTTTATAATTCTTTTTTAAGTTAATTATTCCTAGATAATCTTGAGGACAAGTACTACTTATAGCGCTAGTATATCAACAACAATGAGATCCTCATATATATATATATATATATATATATATATATATTTGGATATATATAGCTATATATATTGATAAATGTGTAGAGATAGTATATATATGCATATATATATATATATATATATATATATATATATTATTACATATATATATATGTATAGTATATATATATATATATATATATATATATATATATATATATATATATATATATATATATATAGGTATATATATATAATAATAATAATAATAATAATACGAATAATAATAATAATAATAATAATAATAATAATAATAATAATAATAATAATATAAGGCGATTCGCTAAATTGGTAAAAAATATCTTTATAGATTACCTTAAAAGTTAAAATTAACTTTTCAAGCCGACCTACGTCTAGTAATTACAACGTAATAAAATACTAAAAAATGACAAAATCATTTTAAATTTAATTAAAATTACAATAAATCGATTATAAAATCTAAATATAGTGCAGAGACAACTTTATATTTAACCTTTGGGGTGGGGGTGTTATTTAAACAACTGAAGATATACAAAATGGCTTTTTTTTTTTTTTTTCTCAAACATTTAGAAATGTTATTATTTTTTAAGGTAATAATATATATATATATATATATATATATATATATATATATATATATATATATATATATATATATATATATATATATATATATATATATATATATATATATATATATATATAAATACTCAAAATTAAACCGCAGTTGAATTTGTATAGATAAAATAACCCCTTGAGTGAATCTTCACTTACCAGGGTCCCCAATACCGTGGTGCCGAGCAAGCCATCTCAACCACGACAAGCTAAAAAAAGATACGCGACTTAAACCTATGAAAGAGTGCTCTATTCAATAGGAATAAGGGACCGCCTATGTCAGGACAGATACCTCAGCCACGCATCTCCGCTTGCACTCGGGCCAAAGGTAACACAGGACCCATGTAAGGAGACCACTCTAGATCGGGGTATACTTGTATAGATGTGGGGCCACTCGTACTAAAACCGCAGTTCAATTCTAGTAGGTAGATAAATAACTCCTGAGTGAATCTTCACTTTACCAGGATTAGATCCTGGGTCCTCACGAATGGTATGCCGAGCGTGCTGTACCACCAACCAATAAGCTAAAGATGCTGACTTAAACCTATGAAAGAGTGCCTGCCCAAGGGGACAAGCACCCATGCCAGACATACCTCAGCCACGCACTCCTGCACTGGGCCAAAGGCAACACAGCACCCAAGGAGAACCACCTAGATCGAGTATAATTTGTATAGATGTATATATATATATATATATATATATATATATATATATATATATATATATATATATATATATATATATATATATATATATATATATATATATAATCACTCAAGGAGTTATTTTATCTAAACAAATTGAACTGCTGTTTAATTGCAGTATTTACATCTATACAAATTATACTCCGATCTAGAGTGGTCTCCTTACATGGGTCCTGTGTTACCTTTGGCCCGAGTGCAAGCGGAGATGCGTGGCTGAGGTATCTGTCCTGACATAGGCGGTCCTTATTCCTATTGAATAGAGCACTCTTTCATAGGTTTAAGCCGCGTATCTTTTTAGCTTGTCGTGGTTGAGTGGTAGCCAATGCCTCGGGCACTATCTGTGAGGGACCTGGATCTTAATCCTGGTAAGTGAAGATTCACTAAGGAGTTATTTTATCTATATATATATATATATATATATATGAGATATATATATATATTCAGGTAAAGTTATATATATATATATATATATATATATATATATATATATATATATATATAAGAAGGTTTCCAAAGAAGCTTGTCAACTGGCGTCAAAAATGTACGCGTTTATTAGCGTTCTTATATTTAGTGTCTTAAGGTGATCCAATCGTCATATTCTATTTGGCAATAAAGCTTATTTCTGAATAAAAATATTGATAGTTTTCTGTTAGTCAGAAACTAAAACAAAAAACTTAAAAGTAAATACAGACTTATTATGGCCACTAACAACTGTATCTATGTGGTCTTGATAATAACACGTAAAGTAATAAATAGTCTATAAGTCTGTTCACTAATACCAGTAACTATGCCCTGTATGTGTTGGTGGTTATTAATCATTCGGTAAGTTACTTAAGTTCATTGATGAATAAGGACCGCGTATCCTAACTAGCCATATAGTAACCATTAATTGAAAGATAAGAATCATATTCAGCAAAATCAAAAGAGTTTTTATATTGTATTGATTAAATATAACTGGTTTTATAAATGGTAGGTGAAACGATCCCTGAGACTATTAGAATTTCTATGTAGGGGGAGGGAATAAATAGCTGAATGCCTGCAAGGAAAAGTCTTAAAGGGGAACTACATGGTTGAGATCCTTTTGAGCCAAGTATAATAGAATTGGGATAAAGCCCGAAAGAAATGGGTTTTTAAAGTCTACAAGCTACTTTTTTTATTTTATTTTTATTTTTATTTTTTTTAGAAGGAGAGAGAGAAACAGACAGAGAGACAGAGACAAAGAGAGACACAGAGAGACGGAGAGAGAGAGACACAGAGAGAGAGAGACACACATACACACACACACACACACACAGAGAGAGAGACAGAGAGAGAGAGAGAGAGAGAGAGAGAGAGAGAGAGAGAGAGAGAGAGTATAGAGAGAGAGTTCTGAGGAAATTGCTGAATATTGTTTCCCGCATGGTGACTATGGTTTGAAAGCATGACCTATCAACTTTCAAGTAACGTGAAATTTCAATCCATCTGGCAAGATTAGGATGTAATTTCTCCATAAATATATATATGATCACTTTTCTTTATCTTATTTGCTATAACGATCGATTCAAATCCTTCCTAAACTTGGAGAATTAGAATAAAGATATTAAAAGAGAAAGCAGAGGTGATTATCCTTCTTCCGTTAAATTAACAAAATATCTTTTTGGCCAGAAACGGAAACATATTGGAGCATATCTGAAACTCATCCCTGCCTTAAAGCTTATAACTAGTATTGCAAAGCTTTTCCGAATCCTGAAAAAATATTGATAGGATTTGTATTCCTAACCTAGGGATTTTATTTTTAATCCGCTAAAACCAAACCCTTTCTACTAGCAAAGTTTATTTTTCTATAAATTTAACTACTACAAATCGCAAAAAGCAGCTCATCATGTTCATTTATGCAGACCGAATTCGTTCTTGTTTTTAATTTCTCTATGAGGAGTGAATTTCCGATTTGTTCTTTGAATTTGATTCGAAACAACTTATAAACTACACTGCACAAGCCTATCCCACAGCCAATAATCCAACACTCTGATGTAAAACTCCTTGACAATGAAGCCAATTAAAAAAAGAAGCACATTATCCACTACTATAACCGTATACATTTCTAATTCAAATAAGTATTGTGGGAGTGGAATCTTTGTAGTTAAATTTCATAAATTTTTTGAATATTATTATGTTTAAGTTCCATTAAGAAATTTTGTCTAGCTTTTGTTTTCACGAACCCCTCAGATTTGAACCTCAGCCCTGAATACCCGTAACCCATCTCCATTATAAAAGATTAAAAAATGAAAAGATTACTGATTACCAATAAACCCTCCTGCAAAACCCTATTCTTTTAATAATAAAATTAAATTAGATATTTATATCGATGAAATATTTAATCAAGGATAAATTCCAAAAAAACTCCAATTTGAAAAAAAAAACAATAAAGATTTTTTTCTCGCCGCACTGTTTTTTTAATATATGAATATATATATATATATATATAATATATATATATATAAATATATATATATATATATATATATATATATACATACAAATATTATTATTATTATTACATATTATTATTACAGACATATTATTATTATTACACATACATATTATTGGCTTACACATGGCATATTATTACATACATGATATGACATTATTACATACATATTATTACATATACATATTACATATGCCACATTACATGTATACATACACATACACAACCCCACGCCTACATGCATCAAGGGCCGCGAGATACAGCAGAAAGATATTTGGATACCTAACACTTTGCGATATGACTTAAAAATACACATACAGCTTATACATACAAACAAACAAACAAAACAAATGAAAAGGAAAACAAATAAGAATCGTAAATAAGTAAATGGAATTAACCTGATATTATTAATATTATACATACATATACATATATATACATTATTCAATATTATTATTATTAATGCACACATACATACACAAACAAACAACAACAACAAAAACAAAATAAAAATAAAAAATTTATAAACAAAACCGAAGCAACATACAATAGGAAAAAGATCATATATATGAGGAGAGAGGATACTTCAGATACCACTAGCCTGAGAGAGAGAGAGAGAAAGAGGTGGAATGGATGGATGGATGGTGGAATGGAAGGGTGGTGGAATGGCCGGACACATGGATTTGAAAGTGCAAGTCAACGGATAAAAAGGTAATGGAAGAAGGAGGAGAGCTCTTGACTTTACCATTACAGTACTTGTAAGAATGAGCACAGCAGTTAGGTCTAGGGTCAGAAAGTAGAACAGTGAACGAATGAGGTTATGGCGAATGTTCTTCTCAAAGGAAGAAAAAAAAGTATTCATCAAGAGTCTCAGGAAGAGGTTTCCATAATAGAAATAGTATAAGAAGATTGATGTGATAGTTTGATGGTCAGAAAAGGACTGGAAATGGTCAATTAAAGTAGGAGGGGTTGATAAGGCCCAAAACTTTGAACTCCATTCATTCAAGAGGGACTGTGTTAGTGAAAACCCTGCCCCCCAACCCAGATGTGTGATGCACATTCCGTACAAGGATAATCGATACCCCTAAAGAAGAAACAGCTATTGTAAAGTGAAGAAGCTGGCCCAGAACCCCCAACCCCCTTAGAAGCTTCTTTCGTGAGAAAATAATTTGATGTTGACAAAAAAGATTCTGAGAAATGAAAACATCATGTTGTGTAATTTCGAAGATGTCATAAGCTTAGATGTGTGGAAGATTATGTCGAATAATTAGATGGAGGAACTGAGTTTTTGAGGTATTGAAAACAATCATGTTTCTAAACCTCCCACATAAATAAAAGAAAGATGAGAGATCAGTTTTCTCAAGACCATCTTCATAGCATCAGTTATTTAAAATTAAATGGAACGCCTTTTAAATTGAACTGAGTAATGCGGATTGAAATCTTCATCGTAGGGGGTGAATGAAATGACAGAAACGTCACTGATGAAAAGTAGCTTGAAAGTTCTGTAAGTAACATGACCCTGAGGAATGAGAGGAGGAGGAGAGAAAGAGAGAGAGAGAGAGAGAGAGGAGAGAGAGGAAAGAGAGAGAGAGAGAGAGAGAGAGAGAGAGAGAGAGAGGGAAGGAGAGAGAGAAAGAGAGGAGGAGAGAGAGAGAGACACACATACACAAAAGAAAGAAAGAGAAGAAAAGAGAAAGAGGAGAGAGTATATATATATATGA
>JABUQX010108210.1:0-5000 GCA_015478945.1 Trachelipus rathkii | reverse complement strand
TTTTGGATGGGGAGAATAGGAGATTCACTTCATTTGCCACATATCTGCCCATTCAAGGATTTTTTTTTTTACAGTTGTCACTACCACTCACGGGCAGAGCCCTATTCAAGGAGGGGGTGTATTACTCTCAAAAGTTCACCCTCTAGCGCAAATTACGCATATGAGCACAGACGCAGGCTTTAAAGTGAGGGGATTAAATTCAGTAAGGAAATCGAAGATGGAAGAGGAATTCCACAAACAGAAGTGGTGGGAAGAAGGAAGCACACAGCAAACAGCCTGGAGTTTAACGCAATGTCAAGCAACACAATAACTCGTGCGAAAGATTACAGAACCTATTGTGCTACGAAGGCGTCGTAAAGGTGGTGGTACGCGAGTGATAAGTTCCCTCGAGCACTGGAACTGGAAGTGAACTGGAAAGTGCAGAACAGTTTATAAGCCTTCTTGCCGTTGACTCGACCCTGTCCAAAAGCCGGGTGAAACCAGAGCCCGCCCCCAATATGAGAGCAGTACTCCATACAATGGCGGATGAGACCACTTTGTATAGCGGAGCAAACTGAGAAAGGAAGGAATTCCATCAGTCTAAACAAGAACTTCCCAGTTTCTTTGAAGGCCGCCCTAGCAACCATTGTGATGTGGGTTTCCAAGACATTTTTTTTGTTCATGTTAAGGCCAAGGATGTTTACATTGTCAACAGGAGAGACGACAGAACCGTCGAAAGAGACAGGAAAGTTAGAAGGTATTTTGGAGAAGGAGATTTGTAAAAGTTGGGGTTTTAAGGAATTGAATTTCACAAAGTTATTTCTATCCATCAGCGAGATAAAATCGGAAAGATTAAGACGAGAGGCAATTCCAGAAGTAAAAGTGGGAGTAGAATTGATATGAGTTAAAGATGAAGGGTCGAGTCATCGGAATAAGAGTGGATAGAGTTAGAGGTGCCGGTGAGAAGATCATTAATGAAAGGTAGGAAATAAAGTAGGAGACAAGACAAACCCTGAGGAACCCACTATTGAAAGAAAAGAAGAAGAAGTCGCCCCAATGAACAACAGCCGATATTGAGCGATTTGAAAGGAAGCTAGATATATAGTAGCAAAGAGAAGGAAGGAAAGCCCAAAGAGGGGAAGCTTTGGAGAGCAAGTGAACGCGTGCCATAATCGGTCAAATGCTTGGATATGTCAAGCGCTCACCACGCCAAGTCTTCCCGTAGTTCCCTAAAAAGCGAAAAACCATACATCGGTTTGATAGGAATGTAATATCGCCGTAGACTTCAATGCAAGCGAAAGCCGTATGGCGATCGGAGTGAGTTTTCAGATGATCTAAGAAGTGAGAGTTGAGAAGGGTTTTCAAGATCTTAGATAACAATACAAGTGAGAGCTACAGGGCGGATAATTAGAGGATCAGAGCGGCTTCTTTTTTCGGAATAGGTTGGCCATGTGCGAGCTCCAACACTGAGGGAGGGAAAGTGCTTGTATTGAGACAATAGAGAATATAGTTGAGCTAGGGGCCGAAGAGATTAGCCCTTTCAGTTGGAGAATTAAGCAACAGCAAGTGATCAGATCAAATAAAAGGAGGGAAAGGCAGATTTACAGAAGTTGCTAGAGATGAAAAATTTGCAGTAGGGGAACCAAGGAGGTTAGCGCACTTTCCTTTGATGAAAGCCAGCTTTAGCTCGTCGAAGAGTATCCTGCAACGATTTCTAGCTGAATGAAAATAGCGAGAGTGATAGGAGAACGAGAATTTTCCACACTCGATAGGCACTGTCTTTAGCCTGAATGGCCAGAGAATAAGCACAATCGAACCATGGATTATGAGAAAAGAAAGATTTAGTTTTAGAAAGAATGAATGAGGAAAGAAAAATTTATCTGAAGAAGGAATGAGCCTGCTCATCCCAATCAACGATTACAGCTCCCTCCTTATCTTTTAAATCTTTATACACCCATCAATTAATCCTTATTGAGGTAGCCAATTTGCTATCATCTGCAAACTTGGAAACCTTACACATTTAAGTCCCTGGTCTAATATTTTATATATATATATATGAGAAACAGCCACTTGACCTAAGAAATCGTTACGGACCACAAACATGTCTCCTCATTTCCATTAATAAATATTTTTCATTTTCATTGATTAACTATTATAACTTATTATTATTATTATTACTAATTATTATTATTATTAATGAATTATTATTATTATTATTATTATTATTATTATTATTTATTAATTAATTAATTATTATTAATTATTAATTATTACTTTTAATTATTAATTATTATTATTATTATTATTATTATTATTATTATTATTATTATTATTATTATTATTATTATTATTATTATTATTGATTATTATTAATTATTGAGATTTAAGGAATCAAAAATTTTGATCACTAAAATAATTTCGGGAGGTTGAACGCCTGACCCTCCTGTCTAACAGGCCTTATATATATTACTATATATATATATATACTATATATATATATATATATAATATATATATATAATATATAATAATATAGAGACAATAAAATCTTATATTTTTCATACAATTTATAGACATATATAGCTATATATAATATATATATATATATATATAATTATATATATATATATATATATATATAATATAATATATATATATATATTATATATAATATATATATATATATATATATAATATATAGAGAGAGAGAGCGAGAGATAGAGAGAGCAGGAGAGAGAAAGAGAGAGAAAATTCAAAAATGTTTTTTTTCAATTAATCGTCATTCATCGTCATCGTCATCGTCATCGTCAAATTCCGGCATATTTTTTCAATCGTCATCGTCATCGGCAAAATTTTCATAATCGTCCCAATCACTATTTGTATTCTCACTAATCGGCTATGGCTTCTTTTTGCTTACTTGACGTACCTTCTCCTTAACTTTTCATCTTCGCGCTTCTCGCCCCGTCTTGAAGATATCTATTTGAATGGCGTTTCGCCTCTCTTAGATTCAAAATCATCCGAATCTTCCTCAGCTCTCTCACTATGGGGACAACAACTCCTTCTGAGTTGTTCCCGTCCCGTTACATACTAGGACTATGACACACAGTCCTCTTCCCAGTGGAGGTTTTGACTGATAAGGGGGTAAATGCAGCCATTCTATGTTTCCAAATAGCAAAAAATCTACAACGACCTCACGGCAGCACTGCGCTTCTCTTACAATACGAAGTAAGGGTAATCTCTATCTCCACATTTGCGAGGTGGACTTTTCTACCGTGCTATCAAGCAAACGCATAGTCCCGCATACGTACCGCGTAATAACAATCTTAGGTACAATAATCCCACCTTAAACTACTACGGAATTACATCCACTATCTCGAAGAATCTGAACGCCGTAAATCCATTACTCTACCTTGGGTAATTGGTAGATGGTACGAATATTCATAACTGAAAGTCGCTAACGCATACATATATCAAACCAGGAAAGAGATGGTTCTTCACTGAAGTTTTATCAGGACTTTTCTTCTATTTATAATATTTCTTCCTGACGCCAAAGTATTTTTCCCATCTTCCCTTTGTTTGAAGGTATAGTTATTAAAATTTCCTGCCCAGTGTTATTAACTAGGGAGGTGCCCTACAGTCTCGTGCGCAAGTGGTCCTCTTTTTCGAAACATTTGTAGCAGGTTACTATAAATCTGGGTTCACTACTACTACGACGGTGTTCTCGTCTGTCATTACTCCCGTTGTTATTCTTTGTTCCATTATTCATAGGTCGTGATATGTGTTGGCTCGTGGTCTTTCCGTTATCGTTTCTATGATAACTTGCATTATTTCTATTTTTAAAATTATTGTTGGTATTGTGACTGTTGCTATTGTGACTTTGACTGTGGTTATGACGTGATACTAAATTAATATTGTGAGCTTCTAAATAATTTTCTGAGCTCGTAACAATATCATCAATCTCTTTCCCATTTTTTCCTTTTAGGAAAGTGGCAAGTTCTTTCGGCACCGTGTTAATATATTTATCAATAAAGAAAAAAGTTAATCAGATCGTCAGCGGTCATATTTACATTCGCCTCCGTCACCCATTTTTATATCTTATCAATAGTGCTTTCTTTAAATCGTCATAAATTTTTAATTCTTCCAAAGCAAAATTATTATACACTTTTATTGTCTTTCCAGTTAAAAATGAGTCTAGGACCTGTGCAAATTTTTCCCTTGGTATATCATTCGTTACCGCTTGCTTCTCAAACAGCAACAAGTACTCATCAATGTCATTCGTCTTCTCATCGAAGTTTGGTAATTTCAGTATCGGGTACTACTTGTGTAAGAGGCATTATTTATAGTACTGGAACTCTGAGAGGTGTTGATTGCAGCATCATGCTGTCTCTGGCGGTCTTCCGCATCTAACTTCATTTTGATAATCCTTTCTTTAGATTCTCGAGCGTTTCTATCGGCTTCTAATTGTGCTTTGAGTTCGTCCGCTGCAAGTCTCTTTTCTTCCAGTTCAGCAGCTACCTTTCATTGCTCCAGCTCTCCTTCTATCTGAAGTTTTTTGTAACTCCACTTCTTTTTCTTTAGCTAATCTTTTTTCTTCCATTTCTCTCTCCCTAAGGATCTCCCTATCTTTAGCTCTCTCATCCCTTAGAAAATTAATAGCCCCTGCCCAGATATCCTTAAGGCTTTGCACATTTCGACTAGTTCCTCAATGGTTGCCATTCTGAACAGTTATTATATATACTCACGTCAACAGTCACTTTATAATACTCGCAAGTCACAAAATTTCAGAGTTACTTTTCCAAATCTGACCCTTGTTAAGAATGCAGAAATTTCTAAATACGGGCGCTACGCTTTTAAACAAATTCAATATATATATATTTATATATTAATATATATATATATAATATATATTAATATATTAATTATATATATTATATATATATATATATATATATATATATATATATATATATCCAACAAAAAAACAAACCACATATGCTAAAAATATTTTAGAAGAAATCGGG
>JABUQX010108209.1:0-18734 GCA_015478945.1 Trachelipus rathkii | reverse complement strand
AGACGTACTCCCTTTGTATTTAAAATGGATTTTATTGCACTAGTCACCTTCCTATGATTTACAATTTTCCTACTAACTCAGCATCATTCGTTCCCTTTTAATCCAACCTATATCCTAAACATATAAACAGCTACTTGTTCCAATTACTCACCATCCAACACGATTTCATTCTCGAACTCTCCTCACTCACTACTGTTACATTACTCTTATCTATATTTACTTTTTCACACCTCTTTAACCATTTCCTCTCAAGCTTTAATCAGATTCACTAAAGTTTCCTTCATAATATATTTTGATGCTAAATTGTTGATTATATTTTACACTTTCTTTATATATAGTAACTTAGTGAGCGTACTCTGAAATCTACATACTTTTAAAATTCATGAATAAGTATTCTTCAAATAGAATTATCTTCTCTGTGTTTTTTCTACACTAATTAATTAGGTGGTTTATTAAATTTTCTATTATTATAATGATATATATGTTGTTTTATTCTATGTATACTCTGTACTTTATTTACAATCTTCATTTTTCATTCTTATCTGATCAGTTTCCTCCTTTTATCATGATACAGTTAATTTATACATTGAATCAACTGCAAGTTAATCATTTATCCCAATTTATTCTTACCATAAACAACTCTTTCTCTTTTGTACATTTTAATTACTTAAACTTTATATTCTAGTAACAAGACAATTTGAATATAAAATGATTAAATATGTATAAATGTTATGTTATTATCTATTCATTCGATATTAGATTCTCGATATAGATATTATTACTGGTGGTTAGTTTTTGTTTATTTCCGTATTTTTAAATTTGGATTGAAAGATGTCAATAAATATTTGTGAATCATAAACTTGTAAAGACTTCAAAATTTACCTAAATTTTGTTTATTCTTGTGTCATATATAAGTACTTTTCTTTACTTTTTCCGCCAAATTTTAACACATTGTTTCCTTGAAGTCATCATTATTTTTTATTTAAAACTTTATTTATCCTTCATTTCTCTTTACAAATTAATTTAAAATATTAATCTTCTTTATTTTATTATACCATAAAATATTATGTGATACTTAAAATGATATATAATCTAATTATCTGGATTATATAAGTATTATTATAATACTTCTATTATCAAATTTTTTTTGCTGCAGAATTACGTTTTAATGTACATTGCTTCAATGATCATATATGTATATTATATATATATATTTTATTGATATATTTATTAAAATTATTAATAATAAAATGTATATTATATATACTCTATATTATTTATTATATATTACGTAATATATATAATTATATATTAAATAATAAACTAAATTTAAAAGCATTATATTTAATTTTTAACTCATTTTTTTTAATTACTAGTGTTTTTTTTTTTAGTTTAAATCTATTATCTGTTTTCGAATTAAGCTCAAAGCTCAGTCAAGAGAGCAAATGGAAGATCGACGTCCAGATATGATAAAAGCTCTAGAACACATGGGAGATTTTTATATTAATGGACCACTTATATAAAATGGGTATTTTCAGATGATTTAGGGGTAATTATTTCTCTTTTACACTTGGCCTGCCTTTCTTAATCACCTTCGTTGTTTTTTCTTCATTTTTTCATTTAGTTAGTTTATTTTATTTTCAGAGTAAAAAAATGTAATGTAAATTCGCATGAAAATTTTACCTATAAATTCAAAATTCAAAAGAAATTTTTAATAACTCCTTAATATATTATCATATTATATAAATATATAAAAAAAATATTATATTTCCTAAATAATAAAATAAATTATACGCATTTAAAATAATTAATTCATTGGAATTATTATATGACACTAAAATAATTGTATTAGATGATTTAATCCACTTTTCATATAGAGTTATTAAAAATAAATATAAATTATCTCCTTTTGGTTTTTCACTTTTATATATTTTATTTGCTTTAGAAGTTAACTTTTCATTTTTTATATTTAAATTTATTTCTTTTATTTTTAATTCAGCATTATTATAAACGGGACATTTGTATATAATTTAGAACAAGCAGTGCCACTTAGATTTTGTCTGGAACTGCTGCCGTCCGATGTTTGCAGAATATACAAAAAAGGTGCTGCTATTCGCTTAGACACAACTTTGGTTAGGATTTAGACTTTTTATATTGACTTCAACGACATGCGATGGGAAAGAGGAGATATAAGTTTTATATTTTCTGGAGAGAGAAAACCCTCTCATTCTCTATCATTGTTTTAGATAACAAGCTTAAAGTTTATCAAAAAGTTGAAAAAAAATGAGGTATTTCTTAAAGATTTCTTGTATAATAATTTACAGTTGAAGTTGGTGAACTTATTTTGTATTAAACTAGAAGATATATATATTAAATATTTATATAATATACTTATATATATATTATAATATATATATATATAATCATATATATTTATATATATATATATTAATATATTAAATATATAATATATATATTAAATTATATTATCATAAATTAATCAATATTATATATAATAATATATATATGTAATTTATGTGATTTAGGGATATTGATATGGCAAATTTTTGATGAGGTGAGGGTGGCAGATAATGGTGTTAGAATGATAGGAAATGGAAGAGGAGATGAGTAGGAGGTGCCCTATCTATTATTATATGTTCGTATGTAATTTTTATTTTTTTGTTGTGGTGAATCAGAAGAGAGTTTGAAAAGGATCTTTGGTAGATGAGATTTTTGTTGCAAAGGAGTGTTGGTTAAAGGGTAGGGTGTCTTAGAAAGTAAAATGATATTGATAAGAGTAATGAGTTTTATGTGTTTGTGTAGTGAGGCCTCTAGGAATGTGAAGATTAAATTATTGTTAGATAGTGGGAGTCTTAGCTTAAGGTATACAGTTGATTCTGAGTTTTAAATATTAAGGAGTTTATGATGTTGCGATTGAAAATAAGAGTGATTACTAGAGTTGATGCAGAGTATAGTAGTAGTGGAAAGTATAATGGCAGAGAAGATGGCTGGTTGGCATTAAATCGGTGTGGAGTTTAAAAGGGTACTCAAAAGTCTTTAGTGCGAGCTATTGGGCGGTTACTATTGATAGTAATGGGTGGTTAACCTGTGTTAAATAATGTATATAATTAGATATTAAGAGAGACTATTAGATCCTGGGAAATTAATAAGAGGTATATAGTATTATAAAATAAAATAGTTTCATTTTTGTGTTTCAAATTGATTGGATCAAATCAATTAGAACTGCGTGTTTAGGTTGTGGAGAAGAATATGATAAAAGATGAGGGATATAATACGTTTAATCTCAATGAGAAGTTTTATGTATTTTGCGTGTTAGAAAGTAATAGAATGGGTACAAATTAATTGTGGAGATAATTGTAGTAAGTATTAAGAGATGAATTCTAGTACTAAATTATTTAGTGAAGGAAAAAGATTAGATGATTTTCAATTGATAGTTCAATAAAATTGAACCACATCAATTAACTTCCCTTAAGCTCGGTGCTTACAAATTGTTATAGTACCGTAATGTATAATCTTAATAGGGCGTAACTTTAAAACTTTGAATGGTAAAAAATTTCCTAGACCAGTTTTGAAATGCGCTAGAAAAGTAAATATTAAATTTATCATAAGCGTAGAAGCTAGGTTGCATAATAGGAATGATATGGGGGCGGGGTTTTGTGAGGATAAGGTAATGGTTGTGGGTGAAATCAGGGCCAAGGGATTAGCTCCAACATTGAACGAGATGCCAAGTGAGTGGGCATGTGAAGCAAAAATAGTTTAATCAATTCGATGTTTTGGAATTTTGATAAATACTTGACTGGGACGAGGTCTTCTACAATCTAAATTAGGTCTAAATAAAGAGTGGGCACACGGTAAAGTAGAGCACCTTAGGGCTTTCACTTTTTTATTCTGTTTATCTTGTTGTCATATTTCTTATGCTTACTTTTCTAATTTTCCGGTGCCATAAATCTGTCCACTCTCACTATTTATCCGCAACACAGTTGTCATAATTGGGGATTATAGAAGTGGGTGAACTCGCATTTTATATATTAAATAATATATATTATTTATATAATATATATAATATAGTATATAATAGTTATATTTATAATAATATTATTAATATATAATCATATATATTATTATATATTTATAATTATATATATTATATAATTTATATGATTATATAATAATATATTTATTAAATAAGTTGACACTTCCTTATAATATGTCAGATATAAAAAGGTACCAAATTGAAGAAAGAGGTTGAAATTTATATGTTAATGAAGTTCAGACATTTAGTATAAGTTCTAAGCTCAAATTGACCTATGAGTCAATCATTATTAATCAACATTTTATTCAAGGGCGCAATACGTTGGTTGGATATTCAAAGCTGATAAAGAGGTAAGGTTTATTATTGTATATAGTTTTGCTGTCTTAGGAGGTGTTATTAATGCCAAGTAAACAATAAAGTTAATAAGTTCTCTGTCACCTAAAAAGATGATATTTTAAAAATGGTAAATGATAATGATGACCAGAATGATCTCAGTAAGGAATCAAAATACAACATCTCCTCCCAGATATTCATCGTGGGCTTATATTGGACTTTCTAATACATTTTTATGAATCATTGAAAATTTTTAGACCACCGTTAGCAAGATAATTTGTTCAAATATATTATACTGATTCATCAATAGTATGAAAACAAAATTTATGCTTAGGTTTTAAGATCAAGAGCCTAAAAATGTATCCGAATAAAGCTACATCATCTCAAACTATCTGTAGTTTGTCTGTATTTAATATTATTACTTATTTATTCCTGAATTAGATTAAGAATTAGTTAAGATAAAATTTGAAATTAAAAAGGAGGATTTTAAAATTGCCTAAACGTAAAACAATATGAAAGGCTTACTTAAGATGGTTAGATAGTGTTTAAATTATTTTAGATATATATTTATCCAGCGTATCATGAATTGTACATACTCCTTTCTGAGGCAATCTACCAAATCAAACAAATAAAAAATGTTTATGGAATCCCCTACATTTAATGTTTTCAAATATTATTGCTTTTATCACAGTCTTTAATGTAAATTAATTAAGTTAAAATCATTTTGAATTAGTTCCAAATCTGTTATATCAAAGTAATTTTAATAATTTAATTTTAATAATTTTGCATGGTTTTAACCATAACTTCTAAAGCATTCCAATGACCGATGTTTTGTTACGGATAAAGCAAATTACACCTTATCTGTAATGATTTATCTGAAAGCTTTTGACGGTGATACAACTACAACTGTCTTTCGATTTTCCGATTTTTATTCCTTTTATCAGTTATTAAATTCTGTAAAATTAGCATTTCGCAAATGGATCTTATGAATTTAAAAGTAACTTAACTTGAAAAGTACTTTTTAAATTGGGATATGTGTAAAGTTGTGTATATTGTTTTATTAGGAAAAGCAGGAAAGTAATGATGATAAAAGTAGTTGGTGTGGCAATGTTGTAGTTATATCTTGATGAGACAAAAGACTGTCTCTTAGTATTAACGAGTTCTTAAATTTAAAAAAAGTGTTGCTTGTCATTATTTGGTGGAAGGATAAGGGATGGTTGTTACAGACTGCTTTTTATTGCATCCTAAAGAATTCTTAAATTATTAAAAAATGTTGCTTGTTATTATTTTGTTATTATGATAACATCCATTATGTTTGTTCAAAAATAATGTAGAGATTTATGTTGAATAAAGTATAGAGTTTTACTTTTTAAAGATCTGATATTTTCTTGTTTATATTTGATTTGTATTCAGTTTGATTTTTCTAATCTGCACCAAACAGATTTAACTCTTTGCTTAAGAATTTGTGCAATTACTCACTTATTGAGTTGTTTGTTTTTTTATATTTGATAAAAATCGTGTTAGTAATGAATTTTTTTTTCTCTCTAGGAAATGGTAGGAAAATATAAGGCAAAGTTTTATTGTTTAAACGGCTTGACAATTGTTTCAAGGAAACGTAGAGAACATTTATCAGACGAAGATTTACAAAAGAATAAGGCCATTATGGAGAGCTTTACCAAAGGAGGATCTTCACACGCTTTTGATTTAGACAAACAGGTTAAATTTCATATTTTTAAAACTTTCGTTTTATGTTGTTGCTTAAATTGCTTTACTCGATTCTTTTCGTAAGCTAACTTTAGTAAAACGATTCTTTTCGTAAGCAAACTTTAGTAAAACTGTTCTACAAAATATAGAACTAAATCGGATGTTATAAAAGTATTTGATGTGTTATGATAAAGTATAATAATAATAATAATAATAATAATAATAATAATAATAATAATAATAATATTAAAATAATAATAATAATAATAATAATAATAATAATAATAATAATTGTGATGATGATGTTTTTTTCTCTATTAAGAGTAAAATTAATAATAGTTGGTGGATTTCTTTTGTACTTCTCTTTAGAACAATTAAATTGTTGAAAATTCTTCTGTATCATGTTTTTATAAAATATATTTTTTGAAAAAATATTTTTTTCATTAATTTAGTGTTTTATTAAGTACTTTATTTTTTAACTTCATATATTATTATCTGGTACAAACATTACTCATAAACGATATATGGTATACTATTTAACATTTTCTTTTAATTTGATTTATGGTATACTATTTAACATTTTCTTTTAATTTGATTGTTCAAAATTATTTTATAATAGCCTGTGAGGAGACAAAGTTTAGACCCACCAAAGAAAACGGATGTGAAATGGGAAGAATATATAAAAGCCGAACCTGGTCATCCTCCACATTTAGGACGTCCACTTGTATCCAAAGAATCATCCAAGTCATTTAGAGCTACTGTCGCAATGGTTTGTTATTTTATGTTTTTTTATCTTAATGAATAAGCCTTAAAGACAAAGTTACTCTTAAGTGTATGTGCAAAAA
Organism: Trachelipus rathkii; assembly: GCA_015478945.1. Lineage (NCBI taxonomy): Eukaryota > Metazoa > Arthropoda > Malacostraca > Isopoda > Trachelipodidae > Trachelipus > Trachelipus rathkii. The sequence goes on along the minus strand of JABUQX010108209.1, from coordinate 11,798 downwards.
TAAACAAGTTGTTTATTTATTTTATTTTTTTTTTTTTAAATTCAACTGGATTTTTATTTAAAAATTGGGCGTAATATAAATATTTTTAAGTTCACATAAAGGACATTGCCCTATTCTTGAAGGGGAGCTACCCGTTAATTGAGACGGAGGATTGAGCCCTGGACCTTTACCTTGCTATTCAGTCGCTCTCCCGTTGTACCGCGTTAACGAAATACAGGAATACAAGAGAATCAATAGCATGCATTTTTATCTAATTTTTGTTGAAAGATTTATAAGAGGAAGTGAACAGAAATTTTCGGGAAATAATTTATAAAGTTACAGGTTTTAAAGGAAAATTATGTGCTAGGGTTTAGGAAAAATTCTTAATTAAAATTCTTCCCACCTTCTTTAACCGATCATGATAGGCAGGATCTCTTAGCCAGCAGGAAGGTATGTTGTGTGCTTTGTTGACCAAGTGAAAGATATAAAGTTTCTAGAATGATAAAATAAGCCCTTCTTCGAAGTAAAACGCCTCATGGGTTGTTTACATCACCAGTAGCAATCACAGTGCGATTGGACTATCTGTTTGGAAGTTTTTTTGAGAAAGGTGTTTTTATGTATACTGTTTATAATATAGTGATGTGTTGATATTTGACTGGTGTTAAACGCCTTACCTCAAACTAGGGCCGCGGAGCCGGCAATTCCAGCTCCAGCACTGCCACAAACTGTGATTAATTACGCCTAGTTTCTTATCAGCGACAATTTGTAGTTTGTCCACATAACATGATTATCTTTTCTGTGCAGTTATATGCCACAATGAGAAGGTGTAAGACCCAAAACCTAAGCATGCTAAAACAACGCTTAGATAACGATTCACGAGAATTCTAAATAATTTCTGATTTCATTGTTTATTCCTTTGTTCGATATTTATTTGTGAATAAATTTTAAATTGGGTTATTTTGCCTAATTCTTAAGAAGAAATTTACATTTCATTGATGTTAAATATATAGAAAGGAGTTTTGGGTTTATTTTAGATATTCATTCCTATATTATTGTTATCCGGGTTTTAAGATAGGTATAATATTTATTATAATATTTTGTAATAAAATTTATTTACCCCACAGAGTGAAGATTTTCCTTTAACTACTGAGAAATTGCTTAGCGTTTTAGAAGTGATTGCACCTTTTAAACATTTTGCTAAGTTGAGGGACTTTGTTCAAATGAAATTGCCTCCTGGGTTTCCCGTTAAAATAGGTTTGTAGGAAAATGTTTGTAACAAAATGTTAATACTATTCATGCTTTGGTTAAATTGTGTTGATACGATTTTATTTTTCGAAATCTCTAACTCTGTTAAAGCCTGACGTACATTAGCGATTATTCAATGATTGCAGTATGGGTGACCAGGATAAGCCAGGCCCTTCCACCATAACATGCAGTTAGAAGTTTAGGGACGACCCCGGCGGGAATTTTGTCGCGTCCGCCGGACCCCCGCGGTCCCTCCTTAATTCTTTGCCGGGCGCGGGCCGCCGGACCCGCCCGCGTTAGCCTAATCAAATATAGAATGTAAGCCCACCAACAACACCTGAAACGCCTAAAACTTAGCCGGATAAAAATTAAAATATAATTCAATTAAATTAATACTCTTTTAATTATAAAAACCGAATACCATGTTAATAATTTCAATAAAATATATCTTTATACAGAATAAATTTATAGAAAATAATTGATTTTATAGAATAGAGCTATTAATATATTATATAATATATATATTTCTCCCCTATATATATATATAAGTATATTATATATAATATATTATTAATATATATATTTATTTATTTATTATATATTATATTTCTCAATACTCTATAATATATATATCTGATCGTAAACAACAACGGAGAAGCTACAAGTAAAGGAGAAGTGGAGTCCAAGAGATCAAGATAAAATTGAATTTAGTTTTGGGGAAGTCAAACCCGAAAAAACTGCGAGCATGAACGTTTTTTGATGAACAACAATTTTGAATCACATAGGATTAGTGGTGAACGAAGCCGCTCCCGCCTAAACCCTAGCGGTTAAGTGGATGTGGGATGAGAGGAGCATTTACACCTTCCGGTGATATCCCAAACGGTAAAGATTTGCCTGTGAGACCAAAAGATCCCAGGTGCATTAAGAGATGCTTTCACAACAAAGGTACCCCGAGCCCTGTACTGAGCAAAAATGAAGCCGGACAGAGTGAAGAGCGAGGCCAATAGGGAGGAAGTGTTTGTACCCCCCTAGACGAACCCAGCCACCAGACGCTGCATGCCCGATGAATGAGAAGGCCAACGAAGATATAATTTTTAGATTGCCAAAGACCATACGTATGAGAGCACGCTAGAGAGATAAATATCCAAAGATAGAAATGGTGAAAAATTGGTAAGCCCGGAGGAAAAAAACACAAGTTTGAATCATCTTTTAACATTTTTTGCATGGTTCCTTGCAATTGGCAGGCGGCCGCCGGTGATAAGAGAAGGCGCGAGAGAGACCGTAGAGGAAGAAACGAAGAGAGTTGAGAAGAGGAATAACGAGCGACACCTTTGCCGTTAAAGAAATGGGAAGGGAGCCTGAAAACCCTTTTGTGGTGATGGTGTTTTTTTCAGATACACTATGCGCTATTTTGCCGAAGGAGGCAGAGAGGAGCTAAAGCCTTTTGTATGCTGAGATTTCCGTACCTGAACGCCGTTGGTGGAGTAGCGCCCAACGCCGAAGTTAGGCGAAGTCAATAATATTTCTCCTATTAAGTAGCCAGAGATTGTCACAAATAATATGCGTCGAAATCTCCACCCTAATGATCACCTCCATGCTAATTATATGAAAAATTTAGAAAGCACTCGATCAAAAAATAAGCCCGAGTTTGAGGAAAGAGCAGTATGGTATAGCACGGTGGCAGAAGCATTAAGATTTAATGTTCGCATGAGAATGAATACGCGAAAACATGGGAACACTCAAGAAGCACTATTATTTATCCACCCCTTCATAGTATTCGAAAAGCAAATTTGTATTATTTTACCTTATGTTGTGTTTGACGAAGCCAATAAATGACGAGAGTATACTGGAGAAGATCATGAACTTGACAACAGACTAATACCCAAGCCCTAGAACCCCCCCGCCACCCCCCCATTAAGACCCCCCCTTAAGTCAGGATTACGAACGAGGAACTCTAAAAAACGGGTAAACTGCTGCGCGGTAACAAAACGCTGGCCAGTTCACAAGCGCCCCCTAAAAGCTCCCCGCGTCTGCTGTCGCCCCCTTACCCTAAGTTCCCTCCTCCGCGTAAAAAATTGCCACACCCACATCACTAACACGCTAGCCTACAACAGAGACTCTAGAAAGAAATAGAAAAAGAGAATCCATGTTACACCAAAATGATAATGCGATGCTTAAAAAAAAGAAGATGCTTGAACGTGAGCAATTCCGCTCTGCCTCTCCCCGCCCCAAAATTTGACCGAGAAGCCGGACAAGAGATGTGAGAAAACCAGAAATAATGATCAGCTAGGTCGCCGCAGGATGCCCGAATAGAGGACTCCACTCCCATGACCCCTGTGAGTACCTCTGACCCCCCCCCGGTAGAGCCAGAGCCATTAAAAAATTTGACGATATAAAATACCTAGGAAGCACATTGGAAGAGAAGAGGTGTGCTGCAAGAAATAACTAATAGGATCAGCAGTATGCCAGACTGTAAAGCCGAAATCCCATCCTTGTAACTTACCAATATCATAACACAAAGGCAAGAGAGCAAATACAGTGGAGGTTTGACTACCCAAGCACTGGGGGCTGTAGCAGAACATGGAGTTATGACAGCGAACGGGAGTAGAATTCAACACGGAGAGAAGTGTTGAGGACAGGTAGAAAGACAGGAGAGAGTTTATATGAGTGTTTAATGGAGAGGGGGTGAAACCCAATGAGTAATAAAGTGGGACGCAGCCAGACTAATTGGTGGGACAACCTAGAGAGAGCGAAAGAGCTGCCAGTAGTGGTGGGAGTGGAGACCGGAGAGAACGAGACCAAGAGGACCATATGTTGACTCGTTTTACAGTGCAGGATGTTTCATTAAAGGGACACAGAGCCGAAGTAACATGAGCTTTGAATATAGATTGGAAGCGGGGGCCAAGAACACCCAAATGGCCAACCCGATCGGGCTCCCACTTAACACATGCTCCGTTTGAGCCGACGGGGAAGGATAAGAAAAGCTATTATAAGAAATATAAAATAATCACAACCATATGACACTCCCGCCCCCCCCACCCCCCTCTCCTATAATACACTACCCCCCTCCTACCCCTCCTCAGTCTATAATATATAATTATATATATAGATATAGTATATATATATATTATATATATATATATATACTATATATAGTATATATATATATATATATATGATCATTACTTTTATGAGCCCCCTAATATAAATATATGTTTCCTTGAATTATTCATTATCTAATTAAAATAATTTTGAAATAGAAAATCGAAAAATAAAACTTATTTGAAGTAAAAATATATTGACTCTAAATAATAACATACAATAATTCCAATCAGAATAATATATGTTTATGTCCTTTTTTCCAATAATTTGTCTTGGAGTATATCCAAATTTACAGAAATATAGTTTCCCTCCCATGTTACAAAAAAACTCAAGGAAAAATTATATTGCCTCAACTTTATAATTTTGAATCATAGTACCAACCTACCAACCCCAAAAATAATTGCAAAATAAAATATTTAGGACCCTTCTATAATTTTGCATTCAGTTCCCCTTACTAAACAAAGGTACGTAATGAATTTAATAAATACTCATTTTTTTATTTTGTTTCTACCCTCCTATTCCCATTTAGTTGTTAATTTACAGTCTACCCCTCGGTAGAAAACCCCGGTTTTTCCTGACTTTTGCCCGGGGCCGGCCCGCCGGCCGAGCGTCGCTAAACATCGCCGGAGGTCCTAGCCGGCCTATTTTATAGCCCGGTTTCCGGCCGGGCCGGGGCCTTTTTCCCGCTTTCCCCCGTTTCCTAATTTAGATGCTATCGTAAATTACAGTGCCTAGTTAAAAGGAGAAAAGCGCATCTCGCCCTTTGGTCAGTGCCGATGTATGGATGGAGCAAAGGAATCAATAACAGGATTGCTACTTTTGCTTAAACACAATGTATGTGGCTTCAATCAAAAAAACTAAAGCAAACATTGCCTATCTCGACAATTAACCAGCCCAGTGTGAGAACAGTCTCCCAAATAATGATGAGACCTACCGAATTCTATTAGCCCAAGCTTCTTGCGGAAAGAGGTTCCTGACTCAGATGAGGATTTGTTTGTTGACTCTAAAGCTGGAGCATCGGGTGCTGCTGATATGCCATATATCCCAGACCAATCAAATGCAACACCACACGATGATTACGCAACGCCCCAACTAACATGATTTATTTCACTAGAGATCCTGTATTTGTCCAAAACAGCAAGCTGGAAATCTCTAGGTTCCACGCCTGCAGACAGAGTGGATTGTTATAGATCAATAAAGGTTTAATACTAGATATATTATAGAAATAGAAACAGGAATTTTAGCGAAATATTTTACAAAGACTTAAACTTAATAGTTCATTTCCGATTTGTAATGGGACTTATGCGGTGTGTTGGTTTCTCACCTCTATTTAGATGCGTGTACATATGGCGCTTATTCATATACGCTTCAAAAACTAGCCTTAAAGCCGTTTATTGCAATAACTTAACACACAAGTTCCCTCAATTCCGGATTGCCGCATGCCTGGTTGGAGATGAAGGGAATACCTATGAAAGTATGTCCAAAATATTGAAGGCTATTTAATACATTATTCTTAAACTGACCACACGATGTGGTCCCCTTCCAAAATCGTTATATACTATCGTATTTAACCCTTAATATATATTATTTGATAAGTGGCATCTGAATAGTTGTTGGACTTACCCTTCTGTATCTATACAGGCTAAGAGATTCACCCACCCGACCCACACTGTTGTTTCTGTCGTATGGGTACAGCGCGGATACTAAGCAACATTACTACGAAAAACATGTGTTAAGGAGATTTGAAGAAAGAAGATACATTTATCCACCCTGTCAACAATTAAGTTAGTTTATAAGACATAACCCCCTTGTTAGATCCTAACGAGGTTATTTTTACCACCTAATTATACATAATTAAATTGAGATGTTGAAATAATGAAGAATTTTGTGATAGGCAATGGATAAGGAAGGATGAAGCTGGATTTAAATATTTATGTGATGTTTTTCGTGGCTTAAGTAACGCTTATAAATTGAAAGAGGGCGTTTTCTTTGGACCGCAGATTCGACAACTACAACGTGCCCCCTGTAAAGAAATTTGTATTTTTTAGGGGGGGGGGGGACAAAAAGGGGGGGGGGGGGGTAAAAAATAATTAAACCACTGATCGCACTATCTGCATGGAATTTTCCTTCAGACGTTATTACAGGCTTCCTTGTAAACAAACGAGTTGAAAATACCGATCGTATAGTAGAGAGGTTGCTATCCCCTTAATTACAAGACGTAAGGCATGTATGAAATGTTTTTTTTTTTCACTAAAAATACTCCTATTTTTCCACTTCATCATGCATTTATTTCTTTTCCACCCAATTCCACCGGGTACTATTAGCCTTTTTGTGTCTATTTTTTAGTTCTCTTTTTCTAAACAAATGAAAGAATGATATCCAAACCAAGATAATATCAGCAAATGGAGATAACATTATAAGGGTCAGATGGGATGATAATGCCAATGTAATCGCAGTTTATATGCTGCGTTCTGAAAAGAGAAGGACCACTTCTATGAACAATAAAGAATAAAGTGTAGTTATCGATATGGATTTCAACTGTGGCACTAATTTGTGGTCGAAGAGAGAGAAAGAAATTTAAGGTAAAAAAAAATATAATATCATGATAAATAATATAAAATAAAGGTAATGAGTAATAATGCATAATTACATACATGTTATATAATATAAACTCAGTTGACAAATACATAAACGCTGTAATATAGACAAAAAAAAATAATTATTTTCTAGTTTTAATTTATTTAATTTTATAATAATATAATCTTTGTTATACCACCTTATTCGCCCAATATTTGAGTGATTGTTATTCTATATACCTTAACTTTGACGTAAAGCTTGTAACTCAAAAATTGACGTAGATACTAAGTTAAAATTCTAAATATCATATTACGGTGAGAGTCAATCTGGGTATGATAAATATGTTATCAGTGGTCACCTAATTGAATTTCAGTTACGATAAAATATTATTCTAATGGTTTTTTGACCAGTTGTTAATTATTTTTTGTAATAATAATTATCTCTACTTTCTATTTTTTATTTCTGCTTTATTCCAAATCATGTGCTCTTCATGCACAACAGTTATCCTCTCTTCTAATTGCTTATTTACTCACAACAGTAAATCTTTCGTAAGACCAATCGCGGTCGTTTGGTTCATCTCGAGTCAAATTCATATTTTGTACCTTAGTCCGTAAGCAAACAATGACTCTCTCTCAAAATAGCGAAGAGACAGATCTAGGTGAGATAAATTTAGGAATTTTTATCTTGCGCGCTATGCTCTTTCAAAATTCAAAATTTTCAACGTTTGTTTTCGAAAAAAGAAATCCACGCTACATTTTCCTACGTTGGAACGTAAGAAACGTGCGGAGTTGGTTCATAAAACAAAATTTGTAATTTTTTTTAATGTAAATAGTCAATGAAGCATTCTTGATCCTTGATATGCGCTATAATAAATTCTTTTATAAAATATTTCATTTCTTCAGATTTTTCTTTACCACGATAAATACTAAAAGATTGTGTGATTAAATTCAGCAGAGTTATTTTGGCAGCCACAAATTTAATTTGATTTATAAGTTTTGGTGGAAACATCATTTCCCGCGTAAAGTACAGTGCAGACACACATACACTAAAGTTTATGGTGTTCTATAATATTATAAAATTTTGTTGATTACAAGTACTATAATTTTATGTAGAGATATTATTTATTATAAAAATATAATATATATAATATTTAATAATTTACAATTGAGTAATAATAAAATATATATAAATATAAATATATATAATAATATATATAATTTCCATAAATATAATATATATATAAATATATAAATATAATATAATATATTATATATATAGTAAAAATTTATACTCTAAAAAATATATATAAACTTATCAATTATATATAATAAATATAATATTATATATTTATTCTTACTTATAAATATTAGACTATTATAGTAAAATATATTTATATATATATAGTATTCCCATAGTTTATCTAAGGCTTTAATGTTTTAATTAAAACTAAAAAAAAAATATAAAATAAATAAAATATATATAATAACTATATAATAATATATATACAAAGCGTAAATATATAAATAAATATATATATATAAAAAAAAAGAATAATAAATGAAAAATATATATATAAAGATATATATAAAATAAAAAAAAAAAAAAAAATAAATAAATAATATATATATATATTTATTATTATTATATATAATATATATTATTATATATAGTATTTATAATAATATATATAAATTTTTTATAATTTTTATAATATATATATTTCTATAAAACTATGATTTTATATTTTTATTTTCTCTTATTATTTTTATTTTATTATAGAAAATATATATATAGCTATACCTATACTTTTTTAGCTTTAGTATAGTATATATTTTATACTTGAAAAACTCGTATTACAAATGCTCTTGAAATTATAACCCAGAGATATTGAAATATATACCGATATATATATATCTATCATATATATTTATATATTATTTTTTATTTTTTATATTTATACTACTAGATCCATCTATATATATACTAGTATAATATATTAATATATATATATATACTATACTCCCCATACCTTAGCTATAATAACTATATCAAAATAAAACCAAAATTTACCCCATATATATATTATATTTATACTAATATATATATTATATATTCTTATTTATATTATATATATATAGTATATATTTATTATATTTATTTTTTATATTATTTAGTATATATATAGATATTAATATAGTTTATATTTCTATATAGTATCAGTATATATATCCCTACCTACAAAAAAAAATTATTCAAAAAAACCACTATATATATATATACTATATATACTTATATATATATTCATATATACTATACTCATATATACTATATATATTACCTCCATACTCATCTTCCCCAATTTATATTTTTATTATTATACGTATTTTTTTTTTTATTTATATTTATTATATTAGATATATGTATATATATTTATTATTACTTATATAATTCTTATATTATCATATAAATATACCTATATATATATATAGTATATATAATATATATATATTATATACTACCTATATTATTTATATTATTACTTTCTCAAAAATCAATTTAAAATGCAAAATTTTGTAATCGGTAAGGGTATCGGCAAAATTTTACCTGTAATATACTCTCGATGCCGATACCACTTTACTCACTATAATTGACGATACTTATCTTTATACTGAGTACTTCAAAACCGCATTTGATGGTATACCACCGATACCATTGTTATACCGGATACCGTAACCTATGATATTCATCGCACCTCACATAGCCAATATATTATTTTATTCATTATACTATATATGACCCCTCACTCCTCTCCTCTAACTATACTTATATAATATAATATATATACTATTATATATATATAATATATTTAAATATATATATAGAATATATATATTAATATATATAATATAGATATATAAGTATTACTGATATATATATATATATAATATATTATATATATATATATAGATATTATAATTACTAGATATATATATAATTATATATATATAATATATTAATATATATTATATTATATATTCTTCCCAAGTAACCTATATATATACTATATATATATATTTTTATATTAATTTATAAGTAATATTTTATTATATATATATGATATTTATGTATATATTTTATAGTATATATATTATTTATCAATATTATATAAATACCGCCCTATACTATATACTATCCCCTATTTATTAATTATTTTTTTATAATATATTTTTTCTATTATTACTATTTATATATATATATATATAGTATATATATATATAATTGATAGTTATATATATTATATATTATATTTTATCCCTAGCTACTAGTTCTAACCCTTATTACTATACTATATAGTATGTACCCTATGTATATATATATACCCCTACTATCCTAACAAATTTGCCTATTATATATATACTATATCTACTAGTATTATTATTTTTATATTTAACTTACTACCCTATATAATTATCATCTTAATATTACCGCCGTTAATATAGTACCTACTTTTTTAATACCTACTCACCTATACATACCCTAATTATTAAAAAAAAAAATCACTATAACCCTACTTCTTTATACCTATCTTCTTAAACTAATACCCCTTATATAATATACTTATATATATATATATATAAAATATTATTATCCCATATATATATATAATTATATATACTATATCACTATACTCACCTCTATATATATATATACTATACCTATACTTCTGCCCCTGACACAACCTCCTCACTTACCCCTTAATTTATTTTCATTTACCCGTATATCTTTTTTTACCCCTACTACCCTGTTGCCTGTAATATTATAATACTTTTAAGATATAAAATAATTTAAAATAAGTCCCCTATATAATTTTAGGTTTAAAGCAAATAGAAATTATATAATATTCATCCACACTTACTATATATATATTATTCTTTTTATTTTTATTTACATACTATTTAATTTGTTTTTTTTATTTGTTTTTCGTTTATATACATATTTATTATATATACAATTCATATATATAACACTTTTGTGATATATATTTTCATAAATAATATTCCGTTATTACCCCACCACCACAACACATGGCCAGGACAAGTCATGTGATAAGGAGATTCTCTCTATTAAAGACCTTTTAACACACAATGGAGAGACATATCTTTAGGAAAAAAAGTTGAACTATCAAGTTTTAAAATTACTTTTCTCCTGTGTGGAGCTTATTTCTTCGCTAATTACTTGCGATAAACCAAATTTTTACCATCAGACTTATACAATGCGCCAGGGATTTCTAATCAAGTATTATTAAAACTATATATTTACTGGCTCTTAATGCTGGGCCCCCTCCCAAAAAGAAAAAGAATCTCATACAAAAATTCGATAATAAAAGCAGGTATCGAAGCATACTTTACATTATTGTGTTCTCTTTCTTTTTCTTTGGGGTGCTTTTCCCCAAAAATTTTTTTTTTTTTCTGTCTCCTCTTCTTCTTTCTTTTCTTCTTCTTCTTTTGGTCGAAATGCCCCATCTTCTTCTTCTTCTTCTGTCTTATTCTAACTTCCTCATTCAGAAGAGATTCTAAAGGAAATAAAAACATCACTTAATTCAGAGAAATTGGAAGGAACATTTGTTAACACCCAAGATACCCATTTAGACACGAATAATAAACTAGAAATTGACCACTCGTGTTACTTGCAGGAAAGTACATCGAGCTGTGCCTATATTATATATATATATATATAAAGTAAAAATATCCTAATTATAATATATAATATATAAATATATTATATATAGAAATAAAATATAATAAGCACACTATATTATTTTCAATATTTTTTACCCAATTTAATGTATTTATAATATATATATATATATTATTTTAATGTGTCAAATTTAAAAA
>JABUQX010108207.1:2500-25003 GCA_015478945.1 Trachelipus rathkii | reverse complement strand
CCCAAAACCATCCGCTAAGGTGGGTGTTTATACGTTTGTATTATATTTCATTTTGGAGTTTTCGTGCGCCACGTAAAATAAAGAAAATATGGTGTAGAATATTTATTTTATGCTTATATATATATATATATATATATATATATATATATATATATATATATATATATATATATAAAATAAAAAGATTTATCTGTTAGAGACAAGAAATAGATATTTATGCTGCTGTGTTAATTAATTCTGCCCAACATTTCTACAAAACCTTAAAGTTATAGCAGTAGCTGAGAATACCTATTTTGGGTCAGTATTAGAGTATTGTTGCACAAGTTTGGGCAACTTATTTAATAAAGACCCTAGGTATGCTGGAAAGTGTAGTAACGTTGTGGAAACAAGGATGATTTTTGGCTTTGAGGGTAAGAGCTATGAGGAGAAGCTGAAGGAGTTAGGAATGTTTTCTTTAGAAAGGCGATTTCTCATAGGGAACATAATACAAGTCTATAAAATATTTACATGCATTGATAATGCTGAGACCAATAAATTCTTTACAGTAGACCACGGACAGGAGACTAGGGAACACAATAAGAAAATTAGGAAGACGTGTAACCTTGATGTAAGAAAACATTCATTCTGTAATAGTGTTGTAAATTTATGAATGGTTTCCCCCAGGAGGTTGTTGAGTGTGACTCACTTGCAAAATTAAAGAAAGGATTGGATAGGTATATGGATGGTTTGAGCATCATATAGTATTTTCTGAAATTGCCAAAATGGCGGGTTTTAAGTTAGTTATTAAAGTAAACTGCATGTTGCAGCTACCGGTATCACAATAAACTTATTAAAAGCTTGTATTGTGGTTAGCATGATCCTTAGCTATAGTTTTTGCTTTTGGTAGTAGTTGGCGTATATATTATATTGACCTTGGTTTAGGAAATTGACAGGCAATAGGGTGTGGTGTAGGTTGTATATGTTGCATGGGCAGGTATTTGATAAATATTTAGTTGACTGGGACAGTCTCGATAGGCCCATGTGGCTTCTAAATGGCTCTTTGTTTCCTAATCTCTATCGGAGGTAATACTACGAGCTTTGATATAAATAGTGACTTTCTGATTCGACAACACTATGATGATGTAAAATCAATGAAGAAATGTTTTAGAGGTGTTTAAGCTGTTGAAAATCTCCAGCGGCGTTAGATGTTCATTGCTGTTCACATCCATTAGAAACTTTTATGGCACATCGGAGTGTAACTGTATGCTTTATTTTGAATTGCCAAGACCGACTACTTTGTTTCATAAAGAATCTTACAGTCATCTTTTTTCGAACATTAATGAAGGAAATCAGCCTCTGAAACTCATTCAAGTTAGTACTACAAGATGGATGTCAATTGAATCTGCTGTAGTTCGAATATTATTACAACAATGGGTAGAATTAAAAATTAATTCATTTTGAAATTGTAAGAAATGAGGAGCGGTGTTACACTTCTGAAATATTATATCATGTTTTGCGACAAGAAAAATTGTTTTTTTAATTTTTCTGAAAAATATTCTTTCAGAAGTACAAAGGGTTAATAAAAAATTTGAAGCAGAAATTCAGGATCCAACAAAATTACTGAATGATCTTCAACATCTTGTTGACTACCTCAGTACTGCCATTCTTATTCCTGGTAGACGACTAAAAGACAGTGACTCAATTCGAGACTATTTAGATCCAAAGCCTTACTTGGGTTATGAATTTGAAAAAGAAATTTCCTATTCTATATTTACAGACCAAGATAAAAAGGATATTAGAGCTCGCTGTATAGATTTTGTTATTGGACTTCTGCAAGAAATTAAGCAGCGGTTACCCGATAATTTTCGCGTATTGCAATCAATGAGCTACTTCAGTGTTAATGAATGTTTAAAGGCAATAAAGCCCGATATTATAGATCTTGCCAAGATGTTTTTGATGATGCCGAAGTTGTAACACGCATTGATTTTCAATGGAAAAATTTAAGTCACAAACAATTGACGGAAATAACAGATACAATTTCATTTTGGAGTGAGGTAGCATCCTATCGTGATGCTACTGGAGAAAATCCTTATAAAGATCTTACAAATTTAGCATTAACCGTACTTTTGCTACCTCATTCCAATGCAGATTTTGAAAGAATATTTAGCCACATGAACATCATCAAATCAAAATTAAGAAATCGTTTAAGTGTTAAATCATTAACACAAATATTAACCATAAAATACGGGCTCAAACGTGAAGGAAAATGTTGTTATAACTACGATTTACCTCTGGAAGTTTGGCAAAAAATTGGATCAATGCAATCATACGAAAGTCAATCAACTTCTGCAGACGAATCTGCATGTGAAGAATGTGATTGGCAAATTCAAGACTTAGAATAATTTAAAGGTAAGAATTTTTCTTAATGTTAAAATTTCCTAATTTTTAAATATATACAATATATATATATATATATATATATATATATGTATATATATAATAACAATAATATATGTATATATATATATAATATATATATAATAATAATAATAATAATAATAATAATAATATAATAATAATAATACATAGTATATAATATATAACATATAATATGTATATAACGCATAGCAATATAGTAATATATATGGCATAATAACGCCGCGCTACTGCTATATATATACGCATATACATATCGCCCAACCTTAACATAATATACATATATATATATATATAACTATATATACATATATATGCTACCACTATATATATATAACATATAACTATATATATATATATATATATATATATATATATATATATATATATAATTTACTAGGCCCACACACGGAACGCGGGACACGTCGGATAAGAACTTTTTCCACAGGTAGACTCCATGATACATAAATCGATGTTCTAGGCGCAGAAAAATAATAATAATAATAATAAACAACCAACCACTCGGGTCGGGGGATAATTTAAATTTTTTTGTGTTGAAATATATGAGATACATAGAGAGGAATTTCAGTACCGACAGTGAGTGCACAGTATTAATTTTTTTATTTGTTTTATTTATTCATTTCATCCCTTGAACATCTATTTATATATCCTATAGTCTTATATTTCCTATAGTCTCCTGCGAATTTTTAGATTTTTTTTTTATTAGACTTCCCGTTCCGTCCACTCACGGGTCGGGGGTACAGGAGACAGAGACACAGAGTTTTCCGTAGAGAAACGTTTCTCTGCAACTTTCAAACATTTTTAACAAAAAAAAAAAAATTAAATCACCCCCCCCCGTGAGTGGTGGTGAATTTTTTTTTTTTCATTTCGCGCCTAGAACATCTATTTATGTATCATAGGAATCTACCTGTAATTTTGCTGTATCTGACGTCTCGTTCTGCATGGGCCTAAAAGTAACGTCCCTTATATATCATATATATATATAAATATAACTATATATATATATATAATAACTGCTCTCACCATAATATATATATATATATACATATATATATATATATATATATATATATATATATATATATATATATATATATATATATATATAACGCCTCTAGACCAACACGTTAGTATATCCGTCTATGTATCAAAAACTATTAATGCTACAGTAAAACGGGATATATTGGTGGAATGCTGGTCCAATTTTGGTACGGAAAATGTAAAAAATTATGTCTCAAAAACTACAATAGCTGCACGAATGGAATACATTTTTGGAATCCTGGTAAAATTTCACATAGGAAAATGCTTTATACAGCACACTAGGGGCTCAGAACCGACAGGGAATTTATAGGGGGACGTTTTTCCAGCACCAGCGGGGCGGAGGAACCCCACTGACACCCAGTACCAAAGAGCCGGGGTTCCAGGGACCACCCTCAGGAGGAAGCCGATCTACCGTAGTTCCAGGCGAGACCCGACTCCTGCCATCAGTGTGGGATACCCTTGGGGTATTCTTTAGTTAAAAAAGCAAAATTTGATAGAAAGTCTATTTATTTTAATAGAAGAGTCTGACACTACATTTAACGAGAAGCCAATAAAGGTCTGTAGTGGGCCTTTAATCATATTACTATAATTATTATTATAATAATTTTTTTACATTTTCTTATGTGAAATTACTGGAATTCAAATACAATTTCATTTCTTCCAGCAGCTATTGTAAGTTTTGGAATGTTGCTATATATATTTTTTTTTTTGGTTTTTGTTTTCCGTACTAAAATTAGCATTCCTGTGTGTTCCATTTTTACTGTAGCATTGCCTGGTTTGAACCATATGACGGGCTGCTGACCATATATATATATGTATATGCGCATATATATATATAGCAACATATATATGCTTAATATATATAACCATAGCATATGTATATATATAACCTTAACAATATATATGCTGCTCTTCTTTCTTTACCTTAATAATAACCAATAATAACCTTAACTAATATATATATACGGTGGCGTATCCAGGTTCGGGGGGGGCCAAACAAAATCGTTCTTTATATAACATATATCATATATATATATCATATATATTTATCTGTCTATAGCACATATAATATATATATATATATATATATATATATATATATATATATATATAACTATATATATATATATATATATATATACTCTTTCTTTCTTTCTATCAACCTGTGTGTGTGTGTGTGTGTGTGTGTGTGTTATTGTAAAAGTGGAAGGACAAAATATTTAATTCCTAAAAAACTGGGAAGAATTTATATGAATTACTAAAATCATCTTACCCAAATTGTTAAATTTAATAAGCCTGACATGAGAGTGAGCGAAATTCGAGATAACATCTTCAATTTTATTTCAATATTTCGATGTATCTAGAGGAGGGCAATAAGTCTTTCATCTCCAATAGTATTCTCAAGTAGGTTTTCAGAATTCTTAATGTTGAAAAGTTTCTTTCTACTAAAGCATTAAACACGGGTAAAATTGCCAGTATTTGCAACAAGATGGAAATATTTGGAAATTTGTGACTGCGAACACGAAACTAGTCCATCTATTGCGGTTTTTTGGGCGACGGCCTGTGCTGTGATGCCATTTCAACTTTTCATTAAATCCCATTCTGCTTTTACTAAATCTTCATTCGGGCTTTCGCGATCTTCCTTGTAAAATAATATTACACAATCTTTTTATCTTCTCATATGGCACATTACACTCGTTCGGTATGACAAATTGCAAGGATGATTTAAAAACCTCTCCCTAATGCTGATATTAAATCAGTAAAATTGGTATAAAAATGGATGTGCGATAATAAGTCTGTGGGTCGGAAGTAGAAATGTTGGATCGTATTTTTGGGATTTGTTAATTCTTGGTACAGCAATTTCAATACTCGGTTTCTCAGATTCAGATGCGCTTACATTCTTCAAAAAAAAATCCACTGAAATTCTAATGTTGCATTTTCTCTGATGGTTTTTCAAGTTTGTTTTAACTAATGGACTTACCAGATTTGTTCCGACAGCGACGAATTATATAAAATAAATTTAACTTCGTACTTTATATTATTAACGGATATGATGCTTAAAAATTTTTAGTGTCTAGAATTTCGGGGCCATATTTGCCATTTAAATGCATACTTTCACTTCTATATGTATATATATATATATATATATATATATATATATATATATATATATATATATATATATATATATCTCATATACTCTATATATATATATATATATATATATATATATATATATATATTGAATTAGATATATATTTTACACTTAGTGCCTAATTTTGGTGCTTTTTGAAAATTCTTTAGTGCTTTTTAGTGCTTATTTGCATCAAATCTAGTGCTTTTTAAAAAATTGAATTGAGCTTAACTGACTTTATGTGATTTAATTTTCAGTTTCTTTACGAGTTCATAGGTGATTGACGTAGTTTTAAGAGTTATTCTGCAAAGAAATGCATTATTTTTAAAATATTTCACGTAAGATTTTATATATATATAAATAATATATATATAATATATATATATATATATCGCCATATATATATATAACGCATAACCTTATATATATATATATATATATATATCTTAACTACTCTTCTTATTTGCTAATATATATATGCCTTAACATAGCAACAATATATAGTAACATATATATATATATTACAATTTCATACGTGATTGAAGTGAAGTTTAATGATGTCCCTATTATTTAAAAACGAATTTATTTAAAATTATTTGATGTAAAGATTTCATAATATATATATATATATATACTTATATATATATATATATATAATAACAACTGCTATACCTTATATATAATATATATATATATATATATATATCACCATATATATATACTCTCTTATATATATATACAGTCCCAGTCAACGAGCCCCCTAAAATGAAGTATTTACCCTTTTGGGGGCTCGAGCTGATCAAGAGGGACGAAAGGGATGTTTCATACCCGGAGGTGATCAGAGAGGAACCACGACTGCATACTTTAAAGACCAAGAGCAGGGGTCCCGGGGGGATTAGTCCACCGTAGTCCACTGAGCCGAGAAGGCCCGACTCCTGACATCGGGGCCGTCCTCGTGGGTATTCGTTAGTGATATACTCCAAAAAAACAATAATCCCAAAAATGAGTACTTTTTGGACATTTATTCCTTACTCTATAAATCTCAAAACCATTTTGGGACATTTGATTTACTATATATATATATATATATATATATATATATATATATATCACTATATACATATGTAGCAACCTTAATAACTATACTACTGCTATATATATATATATATGTATATATATATGTAACAACAATATATATATATATATGCACTTTGCATGTATATATTCTTTCAAGCCGTCCATGTAGACGTAAACCGAGAACCGAAGGTCGCTAGCAAGGTCATGAAATGTGACTTAGACGCGTGACCTCAGGGAAGCGACTTGGTTTTATTATTTATGAACATGCAAAAAGGTGATTTGAGACGACAAATTTCCCATATATATATATATATATATATATCATATATATATATATATATATATATATATATTTATATATATATATATATATATATATATATATATATATATATATATATATATATATATTATTTGCATATATTTATTTGCATTGAAAAATATAACAATGTTTAAACCCTTCTAATTCATTTAATAAACATCCTTTCGATTTGGTACTGGCTCCAGAGCTGGAAATGGTGTTTACCAATATACAATCGAAAGGATCTTTCTTTTAAGTTCTTATTCTTGGAGTTATTCAAGAAAAACTATTAAATTTTAATTTATTCAATTTGGATTATATTTTCTTGTAAGAATTTTTCCCAGATTAGAAATTGATTTCTCTGTTAAAAAAATTTCAATTATTAACGAGAATTATTCAAATTTAGAAGAAGGCAATCCGATTTGATGCAAAAATGTAGCTTCAAGTGCTAAGCTCGTACTAGTAAACTACCCTTTTTAATGGGTTACACCTTTGAGATTCACACTATTTGTTCAGTTACTTGTAAATAATTAAAGTTTCAGCTTTGAAATCTCTAGGTTAACTGTAACCACTAATAAATGGGGTTAGGGGATGGAGACCCACCCCTTTTTTTGGCAATTCTTCCACGTTTTCTTTTTGTTATATCCGAGGAAGATTTTGAGTGCATTCAGACTTGAAGTATTGGAAGAGTTCGATATGTGTGTAGTATATGCCATACCATATCTATGTAGCCTATCATGTATATATGGCAGCATATCATATGTATGTAACCAGCACCCAACTGCTCGCCATAATTCCTCGCGCCGCTGCGCGCCGCCTTAGCATTTATCCGCGCCATATATATGTATATATACATATATAACAACCTTTTATATGCTTAATAATAATAATATATAATATGCTGTAATATACATATATATATATATATGTAATAGCACCATATATATATATATATGCTCTTAACCTTGCTCAGCTCTGCTGCTGTATATATAGCATAACATAACATCCCCCTGAAGGGGAGCCCTATGGGAGGTAACTATGCTGCTCTATATATATATATATATATTCATAGAAATATATATATATGGTAAAATTTTTACTTTTCGGCAGACCTAATTTTTTAAAGTTCATTTTCGATATTTGTTGGGCTCGATTAAATTGAAAATCGATACTTTGTTATATCGATACATGGAATTGATATTTGGTAATATCATTACGCAGGTAACTAATAGCATATATATATATATATATAGCATATATATATATATATATATAACCATATATATATATATATATATATATACTGCTCTTCTTGCTGCTGCTGCTGCTCATATATATCGCCATATATATATAGTAAATCTGTGTCTGCACCTAACAAAGGAACTTTATCATAACTAAACTTAAAAGCCCCCAAGTGGCCCTAACTGTTGATTCACTGTGCCAAGAAGTAAAACTAGGCCTAACCTTTATTGATCCACTGCGACGTGGAAAATTAGCCTAACCTGCTTGATGACTCGCTGTGGCCAAAAGTAGCCTAGCAACTTTACTGATCCACTTGTGCGTAAACCTTTATTTTACTGATCGACGGTTTAGTGGCTGCCGAAGGTAACATATATATATATATATATATATATATATATATATATATATATATATATAGCATATATATAGCATATATATACTCGCCAACTGCTCGCGCTGCTGCTAACAACCATATATACCTCACGACCAAAAGTTAAAAACCAGTCTACAACTGTTTTATACTAACATCTTGTTGTTAGAATTTAGAAATCTTTTGCTACTGTTTGCATCTTGGCTAAAATAGGTATAATGCAGAGTGCATCCCTTGTCTGATAACCTACTATTGGCAAACCAATAGTTTTGGAGTGAGACTGTATACCTCTTACAACAACTTTGGCCATTGCACTAGTAAAATTTAAATTTTTCTCCATCTCTTACTATTGAACATTCTTATTTAAACATTTCTCACATCTCTTTTCTTGCAAAATTAGATTGAAATGCCACTAAAAAAAAAACAACAGCAAACTCAATCATTTTTGTAGCATATATATCAAACCTTATCACCATATTCTTTTTAAATTTTACACGATCCACGCATCCACTAAAGACATCGACGAATAAAAAATTTGTAAGCATACTGAGTCCGATTTTTTATTTTACCTCTTATGGCTACAAATAATCGTTGGCACAACTAATCAAATTTATTTTTAAAATATCACATTGTTCAATCCCATAAACTATCGGAGTGGACTTGGTTTGATACTTCTTAACACTTTAGAAGAGTAAAAATAAAAACATATATATATATATATATCATATATATATATACATATAACATATATATATATATATATATATATAATAAACATATATATATATATAATATATATATATAACAACAACAACTCAATATGTAATATATATACCTTTCTTATATGCTCTTCTTCTATATAACTGTATATATATATATATATATATATATATATATATATATATATATATATATTATTATATATATATATATAAATATATATATGCCTTGTATGGCATAACAATATATTTTCTTTTAATATAATAATATATATAATATAGTAAATATTGTATGTATATATATATATATATATGTATATATATATAATAATAATAATAATAATAATAATAATAATAATAATAATAATAATAATGTATGTATATATATAATAACTATAATATAATATATATATAATAATATATGCTATATATATATATATAACCCAACAACAGCAACTGCTGCTGCCAATAGCCAACAATATGCTCAATAACTCTCTACTCATTCTCATATATCTTTCTTATATAATAATATATATATATATATATATATATATACAGTATCATTTTAGCTTCAAAATTGAAATGTGTAAAATTATACATTTCACCGGCTAACTCATATCTTCTTTTCCTCAAAGTTTTAAATTTCCTTTCTTTCATCAAATGTGCCAAACATATAAGGCAATATTTTATCAAAGTTTGGAAGCAATCCGTGTTATAGTTTTTTATTTATAAACATAACAATTAACCCGTCAAAGTAGGCTTCCATTTTGAAGTAAATTCGTATTTTTAAAAGTTTTTGCACCCTCGCTGAGCCCGCGGTTCCTTTAAGTGTTTTGGGGGGAGGGTAAAGTGTCAAATTAACCTTGACATAATGGTTTTCAACTTGTAAAAGTTTCATTGACCTCTTCCATTGGAAAAGTCAACTTTTTTTCATGGTTTGACCTCTTGTTTTTCAACTCTGTAATTTCGATGTTTTACATCTTTTATTTCGTCTACAAACTTGAGATTGGTATCAAAATGATCAGAAAATTCTTCTGGTCGTTTTAAATATATTTCAAGTTAGTATTTATTCCTAATTAGTAAAATAAATTTATTAGTTAATTCCTTATGGGATAAAATAACATCATGTTTGAAACAGGTGATTCTTGCTAAAATTACTATTGTGAACTTTCGATTGTTTTTACAAACAAACTACATCATTTTATTCAATGTCGTATTTATGCATTATAAATAATTATTTTATCTAACTGTAAAGTTAATTATTTAAATTATGGTTTTATACTGAAATTAATTATTTAAATTAAGGTTTTATACTGAAATTACTCGTTGCCAACCGCATCGAAAAATTTCTCGATAGTATAAAAAGTCACGTTGGCTCGCAGAGCTCACTTTTTACCATAATCTTGCTGCTAGTATGAGCTTTCGCCCAACTTACTTAAGTTCCAAAGCTCCACGATCGATTCATTTTTAAAATGCAGCAATAAAGTAGTTAATCATCTTTGACGAAATTTGTCCCTATGATGAATTTCACCTCCCCTCTCTTAGGGCATACCACTCTTTGCCAGTGAGTGCCAACCTAAAGGCAGGCTTCCAGTTCATCTTTTTTTTTATTGGTACTGGAAGGTAAAATCTCAACTTTCCATTCGTTATTTGGTGTTTCATAGTGTTTCAATAGGTATAGTGTTTGTTTTAAAAAAAAGTCTCTGGACATGCGTTAGGTCCCTTATGCTAATGACATTAATTGTCATCCTTCTCCCGTTTCAGATTTTAGAAAAGCCTAAAGTGTTTGATTTATTTAGTAATTTACTTCTGAAAAATACCTTGATTTTGTTTAAAGTTTTAGTCTCTGCTTCTTTAACTATTCCAGTTAGAATAGTTTTAGATGTCTGGTGGACCCAAAAAACTTTATGCAAAATTATTGTATTTCTTATGTCAGGCTTCCTTAAGATCTTGGATTGATCTGATCCAGCCCACGCTTGTTTGTGGTTTTGTTTCCATTGTAAACATCCGCGCTGTTTCACCTTCCAAGTTCGATGTCTCCATTTTGGCTTAAAATTAGTGTCCAGTTTTAAGTTCAGGTGTGATAGATGCAACAAAGTTTTTTTTTTACTTTTCTTTCTATTCCTTCAATATTTCATCTCTGACCATCCTTCTTTCCAAACTCTCACTATTCTGGTCCTTCTGTATTTAACTTCCCCTTTGGTTTCCACTGCGTTCACAAACAGCGACGATGAATCATATTATACTATATATAATATATATATATATATCACACTAGAGAATATTATAAATATATATATATATTATATATAATATATATATATATATATATATATATATATATAATAAAATATATATATATATATATATATATTATATGATTCCAGTGGCTCTGGCTTCGTTGCATGTTTGTGCCAAACGCACCCACTTTCTTATTCAATATTCAACGCATATTGTTGCTTTTATTAATTATTGTTCAGAAAATTTCACATTACTCATAATATAATATACAGTATATACTTATATTATATATATATATATAATAAATATATTATATATAATAATATATTATATATATATAATATATATATAGTATATATAATATATCATATATATAATATTGATATATTATATTGATACTATATATCGTATATCATATATATATACTATATGATATATTATATAATATATATATAATATAGTATATTTATCAATATATATTATATATATATATATACTATATATATATATTATTATTATATTTACATTATATATATATATATATATATAAAGTATAATTATATATATATTAAAATATAACAATATAAATAAGAAGTATATATAAAGCTTCGATTTTCCTCGCGTTGCCAGATTATAAATGGCCAAACTTTCCTTAACGATATTTTCATCGGGATAGCTGAACGAAATATTTGAAAAATGTTTTAAATGATTAACTTTGACTAAAAGGAAAAGACTTCGTTGCGACAGGGCCTGTCTCAACTCAAGTTTTGAAAATAAAAACGATATAAAAAAAAATTTGTTCGCTTCTAAACTTTTATTAATATATTTTTCTGTGCAATCAACGCGCCAATTTCGATAAGTTTCATCAATAATATATCTATAGTTATATATAATATATTATATAATATAGTATAAGTATATATATAATTATATATCATAAGTATATAGTATATATATAATATATATATTATCATATTAATATATTATCATATGTTTATGTATTATATATATATATGATATCATATATATATATATATAAATATATATAATATTTATATTATAACTTATACTAATACTTATATATTCCACTAGTTATAATATATTATAAATATATTATATATATATTATAATATATATAATATACCTATATATATTTATATAAAATAATATATAATATAGTATATATATATAAATATATATATATATTTATATATCATATATTTATTATTAATTATAACTATTATATTATTATTTTATTATTACTATTATTTATATTATATATTATTATTATTATTATTATTCACTTATTATTATTATTATTATTTATTTTTATTATTATTGTTATTATTTTATTATCCTCTTGTACCAAGATTTGGTGTAAGGTGGTAACACACACCGAACAGAAAAGTAGTGAAGAATACTGATCGTAAGTCGAAAGACAAGCCCAGCCTATACCGCCCCCAATTATTATACCTTTAGTTTAGAACCGACGCAGTCAGAAAAATTCCACACGCTAGGGCTTCAAAGGGCACTCACGTACTCTCAAACTGTAGCAAAACTTCGTCAAGTGGGGTTCATCCCCTAACAAACAGCAACCAAACCAGTCTTGTCACAAAAACCCCGAAATATAACACTCACTATTATGCACCTTTCTTCTCCTCTCTGCCAAACTCACATCTTCCTCATCCTCCAGCATCCATTTATTACTGACTCAATCACTTTTTCTTCGGTCCCAACCGGTCTATTCCCAACACACTCACCCGACTTACGCACACCCGTTTAAACCAACGAGATCATCCATCCCTTTCCACGAGACCAGAGAGTTGAACGAGATCTTCAAAATTAGATTAGACATCTGTACAAGTGTAAGTCTATTATTAGTCTGTGCTAGTATAGAAATTTACTCAGAGTCGCTTCCTCTTTTTCTCGTAAATCGTCTGGTTACAACATGCCACACTTCCAAAACCAACTGAAAGGAAACTGCTAGTACTTCGACAACATATTGCCATATAGTTGATACGAAGGGACAGCGGAGTTAGCTCGAATCCACCCTCCTTCAAACTCGTGGAGTAATGCATTCAGTCCCCTGACATTTCTTTAACGTCTGAAGATCTAGGCGCCCACGCATCCGATCAAATTAATCACAGGCAATAATGGACCTAAGAACGCAACGAGCGGACGGTAAGAGTAGGATGAGTTAATCCCAGAATATATAAGCGTTCAAGTTAGCACAAAGGCCGAAAGATCATCGACTTTCAGTGATGAATTACTAGCAAAGTAAGAATCCTCAGAATCGCTAAGAGGAGAAATGTAAATTTAAGAAGTTGCTAAAATGTATTTGAGAAGAGCCAGAAATGATTTTCAGAGTTAGAGAACGAGAGTTACGTTTCACCTTCGTTTGTTTAGAAAGTCCACTTTCCATCGTTCGCCAAAAGAGTATCCCTCAACATTGCTTAGTTCCTCAAACTTAAACTACATTAGCGAGATGATAAGTAGGAATCGTAAAACAACAGTTTTTCATCCGTAACCACAGATTCTTCCTTACCCGCTCTAATCAGCCATGGAACCAGTGCCAGAGAAATCGACACCCTATGGTGATATATGATAGGAGCAGAGAAGCCTTAACGTTCAGAAGCAGAATCGAACCTGCTCATACCTCTATCAACATTTACCGCTCCCCCTTATCTTTTTAATTCTTTTGTTAACATCCCTTATCACTTTCCTTACTGAGTATGCTCAAATCTTGCTCTATAAGGCGTCTCTAAAAATTTCACAAAGCTACCCTCATACAAGTTCACTTTCTTTCCATACAACTCTCCATCATCCGTTCCACTATACATACAAAACACACCAATCCTAAATCTCTAATTATGATCTCACATCACAAGCTATATTCATTTTCCCATTACATGAATATATTCTTCCTTCACGTGATTATCCAAACAAAGTTAGCCTCGCAACAGGACGTGTACTTCACTCACAAAGCATATAACTCTATACTCATTATCTACTGTTATAACATTCAAAACGCACTCCTATTTTACACACCCTGCCAAAGATCCTACTATCAATCATACTCCAATTAATATTGTCAGATAGAATATAATATGAATTACTTATTTCTCTGGTACATTTAATCATGTTTGTACCTTACATTATTATATATTTTCTTCTATCTTATGATTAAGTTAATAAACAAATGCTATCCTATTTACAAGTTAAACCCATAGGTAGGAAAACAAGGTAGTACCACGGCATCGAACTTAAAATAACGAAAACTTAATCAACAAGACCAAGCTCGCTCAAAATAAATCTAGTGCTCAGCAGCTTACTTCAAATATGATTTCTCCCGAGAGGGGCGCTATAAGACTATCACTCAATCTGCATACGCGGAGTGATTGTACAGCTCCTCTCACAGAAATACATCTGTACGCCTACATATCCTCTTTAAGTCACACGGGTATTTAAAACGATTTGGTATAAATATATATAAATTAACCATTTCCAGAATGACAACGATTGCAAGAGGCAGGCGGCTGTATTACCTTATTAAAAGGATATAATACTTTTAAGAACACCATGTAGAGCAAGAAAGAACTTTCCGCCTATGATTATGCTTCGATCAGAGAAAAGACCTATAAAAATAATATAAGAGGACATTACCAGATTTTAATAAATAAAGGAATTGATAAATATATGCTCCATATTACAAAAGATAGAGAGCGCGAACATTTTCTTTTAATAATTAAGAATTGTATAGGTAAATTTAACATAACTAACACACAACCCCACACCCACACACAACAGTATATATAATTAATTATATAAAAAAATATATAATAATATAAAATATTAATAATTAATAATATATTTATATAAATATATAAATAATATATTAAATATAAAATATATATATTTAAATATATATATAATAATATAATAATATAAAATTAATTTTATCATTAATGTCTCATCTCAAATATATATAACTCAATACATATATAAATACAAATAAAATACATAACACCCCACACCAATATATATATATATAGAATAATATAAATATAATAAAATTATATAATAAATTAATAATAGAAATAATAATATATTAAGATTATAAAAATTAATAAAGATTATATAAAATAATAATATATATATATATAAAATATAAGAAATAAAAATAATATATAATATATATATATTAAATAATATAATAAAATTATAATATTGTGTGTGTGTGATAAAATGCAAAATGCAACTACCAATATTTTTTAGGGACGAGCGCGCCTGGAAAAATATAAAATATATATAATATATAATATATATAGTATAAAAGTATATATATAAATATATTATAATAAATAAATAATAATATAATAAAATATATAATATATATATTATAAATAATATATAATAAATATTATATAAATAAATAAATAATATAATTATATTACGTATATATTTATTTATTATTATATATATATTATATTATATATAATTATAATAATATATATAAATATAATATAATATATTTATATATAACTTATATATATATATATATTAATAGTATTATAATAAAATATATATATAAATAATAATAATATATTACATATATATTATATATATTATATATATTATAAAATATATATATATATATATATTATTATAAATATATATATATAGATATATATTTAATATTATATATATATATATATAAATATATATATATATATATAATATATATATATATATTATATATATATATACATATTAGCTGATGGAACGATTAGCGTAATTATTGACGATTGAAGAAAGTAATTTTGGACGAATGACGAGATTAATGAAAAGATATATTTTAAATATATATATATTATATAAATATATATAATATATATATATATACTAATATATATATACCTATAGATATATATTATATATATATATATTATATATATATATTATATTTATTATATATTATATATGATATTTTAATTAAGTATTATAATAAAATAGGCTGGTTGGACAGGGGGTTCAAACCACACCAAAATATTTAATTGCCATCAAAATTTTGTCTTTTAAGTCTGATAATAATAATGATACATAATATAAAAATTAATGAAAAAATTTAAAATTATATAAAAATAAAAGTATAGAAATTGGAAAATAATGTTGATGGTTAATACATAATTTATGGAACGCCTCGTGGCTTAGTAGCGTTGACTCGGCCACTCTCATGAATGACGGGGATGTCTTGCTGATGTATTCCTTCCGTAGGCAGTGTGGAACTTTGCCGTTTTGGGTGGCAATATTTAAAAAACTGCGATGCGTGTTCTTGGTGGCTTTCTGGTTTGGGATAGCCAGCCTTAAGTTCGATTCCTGTAGTCCCCCCGTGTTACCCTCTGTGAAGGGGATAAAGGTTTAAAAGGAAGTTATTTATAATAATAATAATAATAATAATAATAATAATAATAATAATAATAATAATAATAATAATAATAATAATTTAATAATATACATATAATTAATAATAATAATAAATATTAATAATAATAATAATATAATAAATAATAATATTAATAATAATAATAAAATATAATAAAAATAACAATAATAATAATAATTAATCAATGAAAATGAAAAAGTTATTTATTTAAGGAAATGAGGAGACAAGTTAGTGGTCACGCGTAACGATTTTCTTAGTCAATGGCCTGTTCCTAATATTGTATAAAAATATTTAGGACCAGTGAACTTAAATGTAAGGTTTTCAAGTTTGCAGATGTAACAAATTGGCTACCCTCAGTAAGGAATACATAATTGATGTTATAAAGATTTAAAAGATAAGGAGGGAGCATTAATCGTTGATGCGATGAGCAGGTTCATTCCTTTCTTTCAACTAAAATCTTTCTCTCCTCCATAACTCCATGGTTTCGATGCGTGCTTGTCACAGCGCTATTCAGGCTAGAGACAGTGCCCGTATCGGGAGTTGAAAAATTCTCGTTCTCCTATCACTCTCGCTAATTTTTATTGAGCTAGAAATCGTCGCAGGGATTACTCTTCGACGAAGCAAAGCGGTCTTTCATGCAAACGAAAGTGAACTAAACCTCCTTTCGTTCTCCTACTGAAAATACTTCTGGCCTGCTTTCTCAAAATACATCATCTAGCAACTTCTGTAAATTTACCTTTCCTCCTCTTATTCATCGATGATTCTGTGCTAATTTCTCCACTTTGGAAAGAGCCAATCTCTTCCCGGCCTCCTATTTTCCTCTAGCTCACCCTTTACTATCTTTGGCATTACCTCTGCCTACTCCTTTCTCTTACGTTGTCTTTAGGCCTTTGCCTGGTTTACATTTGATCGGATGCTTGGGCCTCCTGAAATCTAATGAACGTTAGGAATGCAGGTGGCCCGGATGGCATTCCTCCCGAGTTTTGAGGAAGCGTGCTTCCGTGCTATTCCCACGTCCCTCGTTCAAACTATATTTTGCACTTGTCTCAATACTAGCGTTCTTCAGTGTTGCGAAGCTCGCAGATGTCCAACCTTTTCCGAAAAAGGAAGCCGCTCTTGGTAATTCAACTAGTCAACCTATAGCTTCGACTTGTATCTCTATCTAAGATCTTGGAATCCTCCAATCTCACTTCTTAGATCATCTGGAAAATCATTCCGATCGCCAGTACGGTTTCGGCGATTCTAGGTCTTTTGAGCGATATACTTTCCTATTAACCAATTTATGGTTTTTCGTTCTTAGAAACTACGGGGAGACTCTGCGTGGTGGTCGCTTGATATAGTACAAATGCATATTGACCGGGTATGGATGCCATCACTGGCTCTCCAAGCCTCCCTCTTTGGGTTTCCTCCTTCTCTTTGCTACTTATGTCTAGTTTCTTTCAAATCGCTCACATGTTCGGCTGTTGGTTGATTGAGGGCTAACATCTTTTTCTGTCAGTAGTGTGCTCCTTCAGGTTCGTGTCTGATTCCTTACTTTATTTCCTACTTTCATTGAAGATCTTCTCACCTGGCACATCTAACTCTACTTCACTCATATGGCCGATGACTCGACCCTTCATTCTTCAAATCATCATTCAATTCTGCGTTCTTCATTTATTCTAGAGATTGCCATCTCGCTTCCACATTTTCCCGATTCTATTCTTCGCTTATCTGGATAGAATTTCGGACGGGGTCGTCTCAACCTTGTGAAATTCAATTTTCCTTCTTCATAACACCTATCTTTCCTATCTCTCTCGACGGTTCTCTCGTCTCTCCTTTTGACAATATTTTAACATCCTTGGCCTTAACATAAATAAAAAAATGTCTTGGAAGCCACACAACGGTTGCTTAGGCGGCCTCAAAGAAACTGGAGTTCTGTAGACTGCGAGACTTTTTTCCTTCTTCCTCGTTGCATCCAGCAACTACAAGGGTCTCATCGCCCATGTATGAGTTATGCTCTATATCTGGGGAGGAGGCTCGTTGTCACCCGGCTTTGAGACAGGGGTCCAGCTCAAAGCAAAGCTTATTAGAAGACTGTTCTGTACTTTCCAGTTCACTTGACCCTCCGCCTTTATCTCTATCCTATAGGTACCGTAGCGGCAGGTGCTCGAGGGAACGTATCACTCGCGTACCACCACCTTTACGACGCCCTCGTAGCAGAAGGGGTGCTGTATCTGCGCATGAGTTTTATGTTGTTGACATTGGTAACTCCAGGCTAGTTCAGCTGTGGTGCTTCCTCTTTCCCACCACCTCTGTTTCGTGGAATTCTCTTCCATCTTTCTGTATTTCCTGGCTGAAAATTTTAATCTCCTCACTTTTAAAACTTGCGTCTGCTGCTCATAGCGTTAATTTTGCCTCAGAGGATGAACTTTTGAGCGTATTACACCCTCTTCCTTTGAATAGGGGACTTTACGCGTGAGGAATCAACAAGAAGCTGCCTATATCTTCACAGCGGTTTATTGATCCTTTCCACGGATTCGGTCCGTAAACGGTGTGGTGACAACTATAAAAAATAAAAAATTCATTGGGTGGGCAGATATGTGGTCAAATGAACTGAATTTCATACTCACCCCATTCAAAAAACATTCATTCAGATTATCCCAGAAAATCGCACTCTCTCAACATTGCCCTTAGATCGACCATATGTCCCAACTCACAATTTTATTGACCCTTTGAACTTTACAATTTTAAACCTATAGAATTCTAGTACTCTCAACACCAAACAATAAAAATATCTACCATAGCTTTCTACCACCAAGTCACTCATTCATCGAATTGTAAATCCCTTCTATATACCACCTAAACGATTCCTTTCCACCCACCAAACACAAACACATTACCACAACACACCACTCATTTTCACCGTTTACTTTCACCTTTGTTTAGGCCACAGCCGAGCCAAATTCAAAATTTGGTTCTTTCTAATACATCCTCCACCTCTTCTCTCCCTCCTCTCTCCTCACATTTGTTCCTCTGACATTCCATGTACCCATCATCATACATTTCGCCGAAGATAAGGGCCGCTTAGGGGCGGCATACGACCTTTCCGAGGCGCATTAGCATTGTCCTGCGGCAAAGATTAAGTGTAGTGGGAAGCCAACTAACTACACCATCCTTTAGTCGCCTTCTACGACACGCAGGACATACGGTGTCGGCAATTTTTTCTCGCCCACACATAGGCATATTAAGGATAGGGATGTCTGCAAGATGTTGTTAGAAGCAGGGCTGTAGATTATAAGTATGTGTAATATAATCATAGTTGATTAAAGGCGGGTCTCTAGATGTTGTCTGGCGCCAGGATGAGTATGGATATGAACGCAGAACAGAAAGGCGAAACATTAGGCACTGGAATGTCCTACATACCATAATCAAAATGTATATATATATATGTACTCTTATCTAGCTAATATATGTATATATATATATATCTATATTATATATAGTATATAACTTAATATACGTATATAATATATATATATATATATACTTATATATATATATATATATATATATATATATTATAATACCATAATATATACGTATATCATACACTATTATACTATATATATATATATATATATATATATATATTAATATATCATTATATATATTTATATATATAATCTATATATATATATATTACTATATATATATAAATATTTGTATATTCTATTTAATATATATAATATATATATATATATATATATATACAAAGGTGGGCACCGTTAATGAGAAAGTTAACGCGTTAATTCTAATCGTTAACAAGAAAAATTAACGGCGTTAATCATTTAAGCGTTTATTATCGGTAAGGAATGTAGCGGAAGTTAACGTTAATCGTTAACGTTAACCGTCTCAAATGTTTTTTTTTTTTTTTTTATAAATTATCAAAATAAGCTCAATTTCAAAGAGGGTGTCGTTGCACGCCAAAAATTTCATCCGCTAGCGCAAATTACGCAATGAGCACAGACGCAGTTTGAAAGGGAGGGAATAAATTCAGCAGGAAAACACAGAGATTGAAGGAGTTCTTACAGAACAGAGGTGGCAGAAAGGAAGGAAGCACCGCAGTGAACTAGCTAGAGTTACCAATGTCACACAAAACTTGTGAGCAGATACAGCACCCCTTGTGCTACGGAGGGCGTTCTTAAAGGTGGGTGGTAAGCGAGTGCTGTGAAGTTCTTCGAAAACACCGCCAGCTGAAAGAACCTATAGAGAAGAGATAAAGTACCAAACATCGCGCCGCAAAGATAGAGGGTTCAAAAGTGAACTGGAAAGTACATACACCAGTTTAAAGCTTTTTTGGTCTTTTGACTTCGACCCTGTTCCAAAAGCCGCGTGGAAAACCGAGCCCCGAATATGACGAGTACTATATACAAGGGCGGATGAGGAGGCCTATGTATAGCTGGAGCAACTGAAGAGAGGAGGAAAAAAAGTCTCGCAGTATAAACAAAACTCCCAGTTCTTTGAGGCCGCCCAAGCAACCGTTTTGATGTGAGGTTCCAAGACATTTTTTTATTATGTTAAGGTCAAGAAGGATGTTTATATTGTCAAACAGGAGAGACGAGAGAACCGTCAAAAGAGATAGTGAAAGTTAGAAGGTATTTTAGAGAGGGAGATTTGTAGAAGTTGGGTTTTTAAAGAAATTGAATTTCACAAGGTTGAGGACTACCCCACCCGGCAAATCTCTTAGATCACGAGAATAGAATCGAAAAATTAAGACGAAGGCAATTCTAGAAGTAATATGATGGAGCAAATTTTAAATGAGTAGAAGAATGAAGGCGTCGAGTCATTCGGCATGTGAGATGATAGCATATTAGCCTCTTTATATTTTTAAAGATACATTTAATGAAAAAAGTAGGAAAAGTACGGAGGTAAGACGAAACCTTGAGAAAACGACCACTTATGAGAGAAATAGAAGAAGTACACTCCATTCAACCAAAAGCCAGCTGTTTAGCGCTTGGGAAGGCAGAAAGCAACAATTGGATAATGTAAGCAAAGAGAAGAAGAGGAACCAACCAAACGGAAGGAGCTTGAAGAGCAATTATGCGCGCATACCCGCGTCAAATATGCTCTTGGATATGTTAGCGCCACTACGCAAAGTCATCCCGTAGTTCCTAAGAGCAGAAACCTATAAATCGGTTCAAATAGGAAGTATATCGTCCAGTAGATTGAACACCAAAGCCGTACTGGCGATTCGGAAAGATAGAGAATGAGATTTCAGATAGTCTAAGAAGTGAGAGTTGAGAAGGGTTTCCAAAGCATCTTAGATATAATTACAAGTTGAAGCGCTATTAGGGCGATAGTTAGAAGTGATCAGAGCGGCTTCTTTTCGTCGGAATAGGTGGTTAACTGTACGTGCTCAACCACTGAGGGGAAGTGCTAGTTATAGACATAGAGAATTAGCTTCGAACGAGTGGTGTCCACGCACGTAAGCACATTCCCTCAAATCTCGGGGAGGAGAAA